>CM040242.1:236612315-236710337 GCA_022545495.1 Chrysanthemum lavandulifolium | reverse complement strand
ATCACCAATTTTTAGGAATTTGATAAACAGGCATCTAACTAAAACTAGACGGAAATGCCCTTGAAAGATCTTTTGAAATGAGTGGTTCATATTACTTATCCTTCTTATTATAAAGTTTCTTCTTATTCGATCCTAACTACATATATATATATATATATATATATATATATATATATATATATATATATATATATATATATTTTAATAAATGGATTCAGAAATAAGAATTGCAACCAGAATCTATATATGATTTCACATATACACGTATAATAAGATTTTCATAATTCTGCCATAGCAATAATAATATTAAGTCAATTTGTATTAGGGTTTAAGTTTATTAAATAATACGCATCTTTCAAACGTTCGATATAGACTGATGTCTTTTTTCAACCCTTAGGTAGTATACTTTTTTTTCTCGTGTCGATATAGATTGCATTTTCTCCAATCTACGTGAACTTGCCAAATCACTGGGTTTGTGTGACGTGAACATGCCAATTCAATTTACTACGTGGAAAAAATAAAAAAATTAAAATTTTAATTTGGAAAACAAAATTAATTATTTTTAAAAATTTACGTTTTAAAAAAAAAAAAATCAGAAAATTTTTTAATTTTTTAAAAAATTTAAAATTTTAAAAATTTATTACTAATCAAAGAGTCAACTGAAAATGTATGCACAAAGCATATGTTTATTCCTTCAATCCTTTTATTCGCTGAAGATGATGGCATGGTAAATGATATTGATGACCCATTGCTTCTAGGAGCAAACCACTTTGGAACTTCGTTCCCTGGAAAAAATGTACTGAATATTCCAAATTCGTATAACATCTGCATATAGAAACCAACTTGCATGACGTTCTTGCATATTTGAAAACATAAAGAGATACTGAAAGAAAAAGACAAAGACAGGTGTGTTTGTTTTTAAAAAAAAGGTCTTACTAGCCCTCTTACTCTTACCAAGAAGAGGTGCAGACGTTTTGGTTGTTTGTTTTTTCTTTAGAGTTGGGCCCAGTTAGACATATAACATCTACTCGGTAAGAGTGGGAGACTGTCTTCATCGCCTCTTACTCTATAAGAGATTGAAAGCGTGTGTAATTAACTATGTTATATTTATGATAAAAATCTTGTTTCATATTTACATAAGATTCTTATTATCGATTGTTAGTTTAATAAATAAATTATAGAAACGAGCATTTAAAATCATTCGACAATTATACAAAACAAACAACATTATTTTGTTCAGATTTAGACTTTCTAGCCACCTCTTACCAGTAAGATGTGGTAGTCAGATTCAGACCTAAAACATCTTAATGAAACAAACACACGATAATACCTTCACCGGAAGTTTCTTTGATTCACCACCTACCAATAAATCCCGAATCTGCACCTCATAATCTTTCACATAATGTATATTTGTCCACCCCAAGCTACCTATAATCTCGTTATCAACTTGTGCTAAATCTTGGATTTTCAGAATGCCTTCAATATCAGTCAGGGACACTGAATCCTGACAATAGATAAGTGGTAGTGCTGACATCTCTTGATGGAATGCTATTTTTTCAAGTAAATCACAGTCCTCAACATACAAACGTTTGATTGTACTTGGAAGGCATAAAATTGACTTCAACATAGAACATCCTCCAACACTAAGTACCTCAAGCCTACTAAGGCTTTTTAGGCAATCAGGTATGGAATCAATCGGATTACAGTCTAGATATAAGTTCTTCAACATTGACATGCTACTGAAGTCCACCAGAAAGGATTCACTAGATATATTATTGTTTGTTAGAGACAAGGTTACTAGTGAAGATTTAAATTTTAAAATTTTTTTTTTCTGATTTAAAAAACGTAAAGGTTTTTTTTTTTTTTTTTTTTTAAACGTAAATTTTTTAAAAATTAATTTTGTTTTCCAAATTAAAATTTTATATTTTTTTTTCCACGTAAGCAAGCCAATTGACTTGGCATGCCACGCCACACAAACCCAGTATTTGGCAAGCCACGTAGATTGAGAAGACAGCACTATATCGACACGAAAAAAAGTACACTACCTAACCAGGTTGAAAAAAAAGTACAGGTAACATATCGGAACATTTGAGAAATTACGTGGCTATTTAATAGCTTAAACCTTTGTATTAAGATAGAACAAAATTATGATGGCAATGTCCTCAAACACATCATGAACATAGCTCCATAGCCCTTATGAGGAAAATACTACACAACTGGAAGCAATAACTCCCAAAATTACTACTATTACAAATGCCACAACATACATTCATTACATAGTTGATTATTACAATTACAGACCAAGAGTGAAAGGGAAGTCGGTAGATGACAACCAAGTGCCTCCAGCAATGAAGCTTCCAGGAGTAAAACCCTTGGCTTCTGTACTGCTTGTAATCACACCACACCCTTTCCAGCTTACCCTGTTAGATGTATCAGCCCCAGCCCCCGTGTTTTGGTACTCTCTGTAATATAATGTGTCAAGTGCAAAATCTCCGTCCCACGGGTACCATCCTGCTGGATCAATCACATCACTTATTGATGATTGCATTACCACTGTCCTCGAATACTCCCTCCATGGTCTTCCAAGGTATGTTGGAAAACTAGCTTGCACCGGTTGCAAGTCAGAACTTGCACTAATTTTGCACTTTTGAATGACGATACCAGTGTTTTGGTTAGGATCAGTTCTTCCTTGAGCCGTGACCATATTCTTTTGTATTGGGTTGGGGCGACGAGCTTGAAACTGACAGTCTTGGAAGACAACGGCCGCATTGCCAAAAGTAATATCAACCGTGCCAGCTACGTGGCAGTTGACATAGAACTGACGATTGGAATGGACGTAAAGGGTATCTTGGTAAGCTGTTATACCACATCCATAAAATGCAGATAAATCTGATCCAACACGTAGCGCGACAGCTTGATTCCCGGATGGTCCGGCTGTGTTTTGAAATGTTATATCTCGTGCCAAGAATCCATCACCCACCGGCTGTGGTCCATTACATGTCACACATTTATTTTTAATAAAGCACAAAATATAATGTTTAAGTAGTCCCTGCTACCCACTTCTAATTCATGTCTAAAATTTTGTAATAAAAGTTTATTTTCTTTCTTTCTTTAAATCGAAATATGTTCATGGCTTAAAATAGTATGATGCACGGCGGAAAAATAAATAAAAGAGTACGATGTACTATGTATTAATTTTACGTTAAGAAGAATAGATTAAATACTATTGTCCTTTTTTTTTATTTTTGAATTTGGAATATTGATTATAACCCTTCTGTCACAAACTTTTGAAATATATAGAGTTCCAAAAGTAAAAGAAAAAACATGCATGGATTTAAAAAATTACATATAAAAAGTGAATTCGAGAATGGAGCAGAAAGATGTCGATCAATCGAACTGGAAAGACATGGTCTGTGGTTAAAAAAAAAGGTTATATAGTTGCAGGTATTAGTTTTAAAGAATTTGCAGAATATATCAAATATACGTTATAGACACAAAATATAATTAAAAGGTATGAAACTATGGTTCAGGGGCGGAGCTATGTGAGGACCGGAGAGGGTCGCGGCCCCCTAGGCCTAAGCCCGTTAGTGTATTTTTTTGCGATTTCATGTGTTAAAATTTTTCTTTTTTCATCTCGGCCCTCCCATCTAATGTTTTTCTGGAAAAAATTTTACTTCGGCCCTCCCACGAAATTTCTTCTAACTCCGCCACTGCTATGGTTACTCGAAAAAACTGTTAGATTTAACATCATATATATACTAACCTACAGTTGCAGAGTTGAAGGTAGTACTACCGCTGGCCACGCTCTTGCTTGCTGTAATGATGGTGTTACTCCTTCCGTCACCGATAAACATTAAGTTCGTTTTGCTGCTTGGAATTTGCACGGTCTCCCTATACACCCCTGCCTTTATCTTAATAATGTACCTGCTTTGGCTTCTTGACGGTGCTGCTGCCACTGCTGAGGACACAGTTGTATACATTCCACTACCATCCGCCGCCACAGTAACATTTGGGGTCACTCCTCCTGACTGCAACAATTTTCTTTCTTTTTTAGACAACCACTCCGGCCACACTGTCGCCTTCTCTTCCTTTAACTGCTTGTTATACTTGGCCTCGTTGTCAATATCTGTGTCTGTCATGTTCTTAATCATAGCTAGTGCATTGCTACACATCTTTCCACCTTGCTCCTGACCTTTGATGATTGATTTGCGAAACCTCTTACATTTTGCATCGTGGGAGAAACCATCCAAGCATGTTACCGTGTTGGTGATGGTGGTGCTCATTAGGGTTTTGAGGTCGTCAGCATGTTTCCTTAGATTTTTTTTGTTTGGATATGCCCTAAGGTCTTGGATAACCTTGTCGAGATGTTCTAGTGTTCCAGTTCCAAGCTCTAAGCAGTCATGGAAAGCGGTTTCAGAACGTTTGGTGAGATTGGTGGCGGCTGTGAGGTTGTTTATGGCGTAGATGTTGGCTTGGATGATGTCCTTTGTTATGTTCATAGCGTGTTCGATTACATCTTTTTAGTAACAAGGTTTTGGCAATGCTAGTGGAGAAGGTGGAGTAGCATATTTCAGGGTATAAAGTTGTCTGACAAGACGATTTGATGATGGAGTAATGTGGAGTTCCATGGACAAGGGAAATTAGTAGTTGCAATGCAAAAAGGATCAAAACGACTTTGTTGTTTCTCGAGCAGCATGAGTTAGACATACTGTCAACACACTAGCTAGCAGTGTTATACTATAGATCAATTGTTGTGAGATGCATGGTCATGAATCAAAGTGGCATGTATATATAGATATATGTGTGGCGTGAACACGGATGCATATATGTATGTATGCATGCACGTACGTACATGTATATATATTTGTACCTAGTAAGTATGTATCTTAAAGTTATTGTTATCGCTTGTGGGTGATTCACTCTACCTGCATTAATTAGTTAAAGGATGCAAGTACAAAATCTTTAAAATATTAGTTGTAAGCGTGTCCAATTAAAAAACTTCGTTCATGCATGGTGGGTTTTCATTAACGTACTTAGTCGATAAGATAACGGCATTGACAACCAGTAGTTGTATGACTTGTATCTGTTTTTATGAGTTAATTACATTTTTGGTCCTTGTGGTTGTACCTGGATTTCACTTTTGGTCCATTTGTTCAAAAAGTTGCGATTTTAGTCCAAAATGCATAGTTAATTTGGTTCTATTTTTGGTCTAATTTTTTAACGAAGTTAGTTCAGTTAATTAAGTCTAATTGTAAAGTGGCAACATTAGTCCTTTAACCTAACGGTCGTTTACAACGTTAGTCATTTATACCAAAGATCGTTTGCAACGTTAGTCCTTTTTGTTAGTTAATCCTTTAAAAAATTAAAAAAATTCGAAAAAATGTTTTTTGTCGATTTTTTTCCAAAAATAATTCAATTTTTTTGTCGAAATTTTTTTCCAAAAAATAATTCAAAAAAAATTTAAGAAAAAAAATTTCAATTTTTTTTTAAGAAAAAAATTTTCAATTTTTTTTCTAATACAAATTTTCTTAAAAAATTCTAAAAAAAAGTTTTTTGACAAAAAAACTTTTTTTCCTAAAAATTTTAGAAAAAAAAATTTCTAAATTTTTTTTTTCTAAAATAAAATTAGAAAATTATTTCGAAAAATATTCTAAAAAAAACTTTATTTCCGAAAAAAATAATCAGAAAATTTTTTTTTAGAAAAAAATTTTCTATTTTTTTTTTTTTTGAGAAATGGATAAAACCATATCAAAAAAAATTTAGACATATTTTTAAGAAATTTTTTTAGAAATTTTGTACTAACCCATATCAAAATAGACTAAAACCATATCAAAACTTTTTTATCTAAATGATAGTTTGGTTCCAGTTTTCTAAAAAAATTTGTACTAGTTCTACTTTTCTAAAAAATTTCTAAAAAATGGACTAAAATCATATCTAAATGATAGTTTTAGTCCATTTTTTTAGAAATTTTTAGTCTATATCAAAAATCGCAAATTGGCAATGCTAAACGTTTAAATTTTTTTAAAAAAATCTAAAAAAAAGCGTGTGTGATCTTTGGTATATATATATATTTTAAAATGTATATATTTTACACATTTTGCAATGTATATACGTTTTACAATGTATATACATTTTAAAAATTTTAGAATTTTTAAGAATTTTTAGAATGTTTTTCAAATTTTTTCTAATTTTATTTTAGAAAATTTTAAAATGTTTTTTTTCCGAATTTTTTAGGAAAAAAACTTTTTAGAATTTTTTAAGAAAATTTTTATGAGAAAAAAAAAATTCAATTTTTTTTCTTTTTTTCTTAAAAAAAATTCGAATTATTTTTTTGGAAAAAAAAATTTCGACAAAAAAACATTTTTTTAGAATATTTTTTTTAAAGGACTAACTAACTGAAAGGACTAACGTTGCAAACGATCTTTGGTATAAAGGACTAACGTTGCAAACGACCGTTAGGTTAAAGGACTAATGTTGCCACTTTACAATTAGACTTAACTAACTGAACTAACTTCGTTAAAAAATTGGACCAAAAATGGAACTAAACTATATGCATTTTGGACTAAAATCGCAACTTTTTAAACAAATGGACCAGAATTGAAATCCAGATACAACTACAAGGACCAAAAATGTAGTTAACTCCTGTTTTTATTGTACGTAATATACCTAGCTTATCGCATAGTTTTGTTTCATGTGATCGTGTCTTGCTATTTTTGCATGGATGATTGTGTCATAAGACAAAAGGCGCATGCTCAGTCGCTCGCTAGTCATGTCAAAAGTAACAGATCGATGTAGTAGCATGTTAACTGAACTGTCACAGGTAAACTTTTACAGTCAAATCGGAGAGTAATTAGAAAACATGCACCGATTCATGATCACATTGATTCATAGGCATATATATTTGTTTTCGAGTTATAAGTTATGCAGTATTAAAATTATATCGTTAAACTTCAGCACATAATATATAAACGTTGATTAAATCCATGCTAGCAAGTTGGGGACCCGATTCATGATCATATCGATCCATATGCATATTTTGAAAATGGGGATAATGGCTTTACAACTTTTATGGCCGATTAATTCAATCTCTCATATAAAATAAACAACCAATGAATCGGCCCCACGAAAATAATCGGGACCCACAAAAGAATCGTTTATACACACAAATTAGAATAATTACTACAAAAATCAGAATAATATATTCCCTTTGAAAATATGAACATTTATTTAAGGTTGGGGATGTACTTAACTTATTTTAATTAGCTTATGATTATCGGAAGTTAATTCAGTTAATAAATCTGTGCTTGTTGGGTCATATATGTCTGTCTTTCTTATCACAAAATTTAAATGTGTAAACATGATCTAAAGAAATTCATCAGATTAAACCACAAATATATAAAAAGCAACATGTATATTAAATGGAGTGGTGGTAGAATGTAGATTATGATTAGATGTGAAATGGAAGAACAGCTGATGCCTATATGTCATACAATTTGGCGAAACATACAAGTGAATGCTTTTATTACAGGATATCGTTGAGAACTACTTTCGATCACTTCTGTTTTATTTGAGAAAAAAATGTAAGATGATATTCACTTGGTGTAAATTTTTAGGCAGATTTTAATCAGTGAAAACATTTTGCACTAGTTATTTGCTACACGGTGTATGTTTCATATGAAAGTGATACACTCTTTAGAGTACACTACGGATCTCACAAGACGTGGCAATGATAAAATATAGTTATATGTGTTTTACACTGCGTTTAGTGAATTCGTTTCACAACACTTGAATGTATATGTGTTAGTTGTAAGTGTTTGTTTGGGTTACCTGTAACTTTCCGTAGCTTTCCCGTCATCATTATTCCCGCATATGAAATACCCTCGAATCTCTTACGCCACAAACACTACCCAAAAGTATATGATTTTGACGAATCAATATTATATTGATTGAAATAAATGAAATAAAGGTTAAAGTTGTAAAATTTGAATTAAAATAAAATAAACCCATTAAAAATAAAAAACTAAAACTCATAAAATATATCAAAATGGATGTTGAATTAAAGAGCATAAAATTTTAGAAAATATGGTGAAATTAGATTATAAAAAAATAAGTAGATAAAAGATATTTTAATTTAAAATAAAGATGAATTTTAGTTGAGAAATATATACGTTGTTTTATAATTGGGCTTTTATCTTAATTTTTAGTGGTTAGAAGTTAGGTTTGGGTTTGTTAGAAGTTAGGCTGGGTTTGTTAAGTGACACATGTCATCTCACGATTGGGCTCCTTATCTTAATTTTGGTTAAAAAACTCTTTCCATAATAAGAAAAAAAATCGAATTTTTAAGTTCTTCTAATTTTAGAATCGCCTAAACGCATTATAAAATAGTATAAATATAAGTTTTAATGAGTCCTTTTGAGTGCATCATTGAGTTGTAAAGACTATTGTAAGTAGTGTATAGTAACACCACGCCTTAGTGGACGACTTGTTCCAATAGGGTGTTACTCCTATTTGGTGAAAGAATATAACCTGTGAACGATTCATTTTATGATGTGTGTCTTCATGGCTATATTTATAGAGAAGTTTTAAAGACGTGAAAACAGATTTCAGTCAATAATGTGTAAGCGACATTTGTTACGATGTTGTTGGATAAAACCTGCAATAACTATGAGAGCTTAGTGCGGAATTGATCAATAATTCATAGAGAAAAGTCGATCAAGTCATCAAAATCAAACGATAATCGACAAAAGAATGAACACATGCACACAGTTTATACCCTCGAACCTCCTTTATTAATAACAAACAAATGCTTATTACATCGAGACAAGAATAATGAATAAATTAGCTTCTCATCACCTCTATATATAGATATGAGTGGTACGATCCTTATAGAATTAGAATTCCATAATATATTTGATTGACTTGCACACCAAGTAATTATAGTTTAAGTCTAACATTAACTCTATTTATAAGACTAGATTTAGTATCACAGTGTATGACGGAACTTTATAGCGGAAATGATTATAGTTAGAATATTTGGTTAAGTGTTTATGGTAAAGTTTGTGCATACAGACAAATAACATAAAATAATCAAAATACAATTGAAATTTTTTTAATATATGATAATTTAACTAAAAGTGAAACATGATAAGAATTAGTTGACATAAAAGGTAAAATAGTAAAACTTGTCATTGAAGCAAGATATTTTAGACAATCAACATTACTTAAATTTTAAGCAGGTTAAAAAATGCATATACATGCATTATAAGTAGGAGAGATTTATTTAATCGCTCATTTTTCAGTTTTATTATATCCATTAACAATTTTGTATTGCTGGCACTTGCCATTTATATATTACAACGTGATTTTACCTAAAATGTTTGGTGCCATTGTTGAGAAGTTTAAGAGTTGCTATATCGGTTGTGGATGTGTAATTACCAAATTCACATACTCATATTAGGTAACGATATTATTAGATAACTTATGTCAAATTTTGGCATTAAATTCAACCATTTTATGAATTTAATGACGAACAAATAATATATGTTTCACAACATGACTTCTAATAAAAACTCATCTAACCAACGTTTTAATAGACGATGATGTTGTCCCCTTATTATAAATGCATGATCATAAAAGCATCATCAAAACCTTTGTGTACTACTATGAATACTATCATATATAATAGTGAAATGTGGAGTTAATGCTTTTATACATACATATGCAAATACTTAACACCAGGACACGAGAGTACAAAATTATAGTTACACACGTGACAAACCATTTGTGGATTTATTGGGCTAAAAATCTACAAAGCCGAAGAATTTATTTAATCGATACAGTATATCTTTAAGTTTTTATAACCACTGAATTAAATGAATATAAGTTGTCATTTTAGAAGTTATCATTTAAGATTAAAATATAAAAAGAATTAAAGGGTATTAAAAGGGGTATTTTAAGGGAGGTTTTAACATACATGCTTAGAAGCTTAAGACACCATAAATACATCTGTGGGGCATGAAAAAGATATAAGGATCGCACAAAAGTGCAGACAGTGTAATTTTATACGGCCTCGATGTCTTTATGTATCTTTATTGTCTTAACTCATGCCTTAGCATGAAGTTACAAATCACTTTACTCATTTTAAGCTTTTTAAGTTTTCAAGATTAAGCATAAATATTTTATAAGTAGTAAAGATTTATTCAGCTAAGAACTTATTATACCTTGAAGAGTAAAATGTAATAAACTTCAAGAAAAAAGATGTATGGAAATTGTAATAGTACTTGTATGAATGTTACTCTATTAAAATTGTTACAATTTTGTAAATTCTTTAATTTTTTTGTGTTTATGGTTTAAGGTTTAGCCTTTAATATATAAAATGTAGTGTTACTATCATTGTATCAAACATAATACACTGTTTTTAAAAGATTTAGTCATCTAGGAGCGTACCAAAAGAGTAACATGTCGCTATAATGCCAATAAAATCTTGCCAGGCCGGAAACTTAGAGTCAGCGTCAGCGTCAGCATCATCACATACGTCCGAAGATGCCAAAAAAATCTTGTAACTTCACACTAAATACCCTATATTACGGAAACATCAATTGCGCAAAAACCTAAAGTTGTGTATTGTTATTGAGGCCATATCTTTGAGCATTTCCTATAAAATCATTTAGCAAACCATTTTACTAATATTGCAGGGCAATTTTGATTGCAGGTGAGTGAGCAATTAGCAACTTTGAATGAAGTCTTGTAGGTCATCGGGAATGCCGTGACGGAAGTAGTGTGGTGTTGATCATTTGATCCTTAAATCATCTATAGTTAGACCTCGACAATGAAGTTCATAACTGAAGACACGTTAAAGATATCAGAATTCATTCGGGTTGCCTACAAAATCCAAGTTACACTTTGTTTAACCTGTGACATATCTATATACAAATTCCAAAAGCTTTGGAAGTAATTCAATTCATATAAACCAAGAATAATTTGTTATACTTAACTCTTCTGCGTGGGAGAGTAAATTGACTCTGAAACAGAGAAGCCTAACTAACTAACTACCAAGAAACCATAAAAAGAAATATGTAAAACCAATGTTGTTTCTATACATGAATAATAAACAAAATGATCAAATGAATAACCCGTGCAGAATCGGATCAGCTTTGAGGCATTGTCCCTTGTTCAACAATATTGTTATTGTTACTGCTGACGGGACTAAACGGGTTAAACCTTCTACTGCTGCTGCTCAATATTCTCCTTAACGATCTCATTCGAGACAAAATTGGTGTTTTCTGATCTTCTTCATTTTCAATAACCTCAACCATGTTCCTTGGTATATCAATTACTAAATCTTCCTTCGCTAGTCTATCATTGTTTGTGTTTGAAGACGACGATGAAGTTGGCTCAAAAGGTAAAACAGGAGCTTGAGGATGTTGATTATTTGTTGCTTCTTCTAGTTGAGATGTCAAAGTGCTTACTTCTGTCTCGTCGCCCCAAAACAAAACATTCGTTGGGAAAGTATGGAAATCTGTACTAGCTGTGTTTGACGTCGTAGATTGTTCTTGCTCTAGTAAACTCTCGACGGAGACTTCTGTTTGTTCGGAGACAGGGTTACGACAAATGGGACAAGTGGAATGAGAATGAAACCACATATCAATACACTCAGCATGAAACGCGTGGTTACATTTAGGCAGTATTCGCGTCTTTTCTCCTTGCTCCACCTCATTTATACAAACAGAACATTCCAAGACCCCGTCTTTAAACTCTTTAGGATCAAATTCTATTACCGGGAGCGTTTTAAGGAAAGCAACATCTAGGCCTCGGCGTAGGACAGTGACACCAGCGTGTTGCCCTTGGCGACGGTGTTGGCCACTGTGGGAGTCTAGAGTGTGTTGACGACGTGACCATAGCCATTTCGCGTAGATATTGAACAAGAATACGAAGATGAGGACGAAGACTAAGGCGATGATGGTTGTGATCAAGACTTTCCCTGTTACCTCCATCATGCCTGGATCATCCATCCTGTTATTGCCAAGACTACTACTCATCTTTGTTGTTGTTATTTTTTTATGAAAAAAGATATGAACTCTTTATGAATGAGAAATGGAAAACAGAAGAAGGGTTTTATTTATGAGTTGAAAAAGTGGGAGAAGAATATAAGGCGAAAAGAGGGGGAAGAAGTGGCGGCATTTTAGTAAAAGTTGGTTGCCAAAGACTAAGAAGAATTATTCAAATTGTAAACCACCTTCTTCTTCTTCTACTACTAATAATCTACTTTGGCATATCCCATTGACCATCCCTATCCATTGACTAATTCAAACACAGTAACTGAATTAACGGTTGACTCTTCTCATCCTTTTTTTCTTGTTTTTACTTTTACTCTCTAACATACGGCCTCTGTTCCTAAATAGGTGTCCGGTTTGACTTTTCAAAGTCAAACTGGATCAACTTTGACCTTATTTATTTTTGCGAGTGTTATATAATAATTGATGCAAAATATATGAATTGATTGGGTTTTAAGTGTATTTTTCATTGATATAGTTTTTCATCATATATTATATAACACAAAAAAATATTTTCAGTCAAAGTTGAACCAGTTTGAATCTGAAAAGTCAAACTGAACACTTATTTAGAGACGGAGAGAGTAGGACTTTAAGTACTAGATCACTTATTATGTAGTATTTTGTTGTATCATGTGTTCTTGGTTTTTTTTTTTTTTCCCCTTGTAGTATGAACTAATAACTTTAGTTCTATGTAATTGTGTTTAAACTATTCAGACGTGGACTAAGGGGGGTGGCAGTGGGTTCGGGGTGGCCTTCGGTTTGGGTCATACCGATCGGTAACACCAATGCTACCAAATCGGTATGAATTAGGTGTATGGCAAATCGGTAATGTTCACCGAATTGGTGTGGGCGAGGGACAAGAAAAAATAGCCGTTGAAACATGAAAATATGAGTTAGGCATAGTTGTCCTAAAAATCTATGGTTAGGTATGAGATGAGATGGAAGGATATTATTAGTGGGTGATTAGGTATGAATTAGATATGGTGGCATGATTGACACCCCCTAACTATTTGTACATTTAATAATAACCGTTATTTTTTGCATTTAACTTATTTCAACTGATTTTATGTACCATTAGTTATGCATGCTTTTACTTTTTAATACAGCTTTTATATATTGAAAAAAAAAAAGTATATGTTTTAGTAAAATGGAAAGTTACGTGTGTGAATGAGCAGCCATGATTAGGAAGTTGTGTGGTGGTGGTTGGAAATAAGATATGAATTGGCAGCCAAACTTCCAATTGGAATTTGTTTTGTTTCTTTGAATAAATAAATATAAAATAAAATGCAGTCGTCATCATATTTATTATTGACCTCTACAACTTTGATTTTTTTAACAAGTCATCTCAAAATCAACACGGCCTTTGACATTTGGCAGCTAACCGAATTAACATGACCTATGCAATTGTCATGTCTTCCATGACTAGTAATTTAAGAATACATTCACGTCTTATTTCATCAACTTCGAACCAGAAAAACATATTTAGTCGAGGATAAATAAATTCATATTGTTTTGTCAACATATTTAGTTATTGTATTCCCAAACATCTATAAATCTATAATCAGAAAATTAATACATCAAACATGTTGAGATCCAGTATAAATACGTGAAGAAAAAATCTATTCTACTCGGTACTCACTAAAACATTTTAGCGGGTCCCAATAGTATTAACATTCACCACAAACATTCAGTTAACCGGCAGTGATTTGAAGAAATAAGTCATGTCATAAGTCAAAACTCTAGGCTAAAGGTAGCGGACCAGGTGCTCTTGACTGGGCTAAGGCTTTAAGAAAAGGTCAGTAGGCATCTTAAAATGATTCACGACCAGAAAACATTTTAGCCGGCCCAAAAGCGATAGCCACACATTTCAAATATGAAGAAGAATTTTAAGAGATCGTATATTTTGTAGATCACATCCGAAATGAGTGGTTATGGTTTCTTAACATTATCATTTTAATTTTCTTCTTATTTGATCCTAACTTGTGTCTCTTAATCATAATAACCACAACAACTAAAATATAAAAGTGGATAAAAGTTGTTTATGGACTAGGATAAGCAAAAGAACCAAAGAATTACTGGGATCGAATCAAGAAGAACCGAACCTGGATCCATACCAGATGGTTCCAGGTTCTAGTTCTGAGTTTGAGATTTTCGGTTTTGGGTAGGTTCGGTCCGGGTCTAACGGTTCTCGGTTTCGGAACCGAATACCCTAATAGCTAATTTGTTTCTAAAACATTTCATGGAATTCATTTGTTTCTAAAACTATGAGTAAGTCAATGATACTTCTTGGTTGAATCTAACAAAAACGCAACTCAATTTCAGTCCGGTTCTCTTGTTCTTTTGCTCTGTCCTATTAAAGATGATGTGATCGTAAAAGATATTGAAGGAACAATCAGAGAAACTAACCGGAAGAGATAAAGGAAAACAAGCAATCAAACCATATACAGTTTTGGTTATTTCGTTGGACAAAGTTTGAAATCATTTTGTTTTGTTTTCAGATTGTTACGTATCATTATTTTTTAAACATTTGAAAAATGTGAAACTATAAAATAACTATTTGTTTGAGTCGTTATTGGTTTAAACATAAATGATTGTAAACTGCAAAAAAATCAAATAATAATTCATTAGTGCATAAGGTTTTTTATTTTATTTTTTAGAAAATCGGTTCCTAGCCAGGTAGACTTGAAGAACCGGAACCGAAAATTATATTCGGTTCGGATCACGGTTCCTACTTTTCAGAAAATTCGGTTCCATGATCAATTGGGTCCGGTTCCGGTTCCGGACCCGTGCTCATCCCTATGCGGGACAACCCAACTCGAAGCTTACACCAACCTACCCATCTTACCAGCTATAGTTTTGGGTTTGAACCTCCAAGTAACTCGATGTCCGAGCCTGCTAATTTATGCATACAAATACAAGATTCTTCATCATTTGCACAAAGCTAACATGGGTGATAATTAATACGAACTGAAACAAAAATAAAGAACTGTTTTCACTTTCAAATCTAAATGTCTAACGTTTCTAACTTGTAACCGTATACTTAGTTGAAGAATATGAAATTATTCAATCAAACGAATTTCGACAGGCCAGTGAACAATATGACAATAAACAAAATAATAAATACAAGGCAAATGCAAGAGAATGTTTATCACATAAATTCCTGAGAATCCTGGTTGCGGGCGTAATGAAGAACCTTGTTCGACACCAACAGTTCTCTTGCTCATATTTGCCCTCTGCACAAGTCTAACCAATGCCTGAACCACTTCCGACATGGGTGGCCGAAACTCTGGCTCCGCCTGAACATATTTGTTTATAATTTTAACCATATTAGTAACAGCCTAAACACATGACATATATAGCACTACTAGAAACTGTGACACATTACCTGTACACAAAGAGCGATTACATCTGCAAATCGAGAAAGAGATTTGACTGGATATAGTCCTTTAAGAGCTGGATCAACCATCTTTGCAAGAGCGTCCATGTCATGAAGCTGGGGTGTAGCCCACCTAACCAAAGACTGTTCTGCCCTCGTCCTTGAGCTGCAATACAACTTACTATGTAAGTAAACAAAGTGGGACCTTAAATTATCTACAATGATAATAAAATACTACATAGAAGATACGTTTACCTATCAAATGGTTGTCTTCCTGTAAGTAGTTCCAACATGGTTACACCAAAACCATAGACATCACTTTTTACCGTGTACTGACCAGACATGGAAACCTCTGGGGCACTATATCCATTGTCATCCAATCCCTACAAATGCAAAGGTCGATAAAACAAGGTAAAAAATAAACTTTGCCACAATTTCCACAGGCCTAATGTCGTACCTGATCTGCATCTGAGGCAAGGCTTGCTAACCCAGAGTCAGAAAGATGAGGATTAAGATCCGAGTCTAGCAAGATATTGGCTGACTTTATATTCTTATGAACAACAGATGGCGAACATACTTCATGTAAATATCTGAAGATGAAATTACCATTAGTTACTTCGCTCAAGTAAAATCAAGTGATAAGATCTCAAGCCAGCTTAAAGTAGCGAACTTTGACTTACTCCAATGCCCGTGCTGTCCCTAAAGCAATCTTGACACGGCTATTCCATATTAAGGGCTTGCTGTATTCATCTGAGAGATGCAAAAAATCATAAAGAGACCCATTTACAAGGAACTCATAAACTAAGAGGTGTTGTCCATATTCTGAGCAGTAGCCAACAAGCTCGGCGACATTAGGATGGCGCAATCTCGATACATCTGACACTATATCTATAAAATCATCTGATAACCGACCAGGGAGGGCAGATGGCTTCAGTTTTTTAACAGCAACAACCTGCAATGCCATAAAATCCAAAGGGTCATATTGTTAAGCCTGTCTCATAAGAGTGACACAGAAGAACATATTACATTATACCTTTCCATCTTCGAATTGAGCACGGAAAACACGTCCAGTAGAGCCTTCACCAATGAGGTTGTCAGCACTAAAGCTGTCTGTAGCTATTTGAAGATCGGCTATTGAGTATGATGTGGCATCCGGTGGAGCCACGGTTACTTTCTTGGGAGTAATGGGAATTGCTGAAAAATCGTCGTCATCAAATGATTTGTGATGATCCATGGGTGGTGGTTTCAGAGTTATCGCATCTATAGTTTCAAATGTTTTAGTTTCGGCCACCGGAAAAGCTTGCACAGGCTTCATTTCTACAAGAAGCATGTAATAGATATGTAAACGAATGTGGAGCAACAGGATTTTAAAAAGCTTATAACTGTCAGAAACATAAGACTTGAAGCTTATACCTTGAACTGCATGCTGCTGTGGAGCAACAGGAGCAAAAAACTGGTCGTCGGTCTTTTCAATATCTGCAGATGTCTTTTTCGATCTTTTTTTGAACAAAAAGAAGGCAATAAGTGCAGCAACAACCAAAATGGATATCACAATTCCTGCTATAGCTCCACCACCGACACCAGATTTTTTCCCACTATCACTAGAACTGCCAGTAGATGGGTTATTGCTACTTGGTTGCCGATTTTGACTACCCCCTCCAGCTGCTGCAGGTGGACCAGGGGGAGATGGGGGTGCAGGCCCTGAATTCCACAAGTTACCATCCTTTCTGAAACACGAACAATCATTGAATGTTCAAAATGGTAATGTATTTACAATACAGATAACTTAAGAGTCGGATACTTACTGCAGATTAATATTGTTCAGTCGACTAGGAATCCAACCAGTAAATTTGTTATTGGCAACATTCCTGAAAATTGGGCCAAAAAAAAAAGAACAAATGTAAATACAAAATCAAAAGACGTGTTTCAAATCATGAATGTAACTAAAAATAAAAATAAGAAAACTGACAGATTTTTAAGGGGAAGATTGGATAGAACATCGATAGTGCCTGTGAACTGGTTGTTCTGCAAATACCTACATAACAATAGATTAATAACCATTTAACGAGATCTTGGATATAGATTGATATACTTACATATCAGTTGCACTGGACAGCGTGCTGAAGCTCTGAGGAAGGTCACCCGTAAAGGAATTTGAAGATATATCCCTGAACCGTAAAATAATCAGTGTCTGCATTACTTCTTTGACATCATACAATATTTAAAATAAATATAAAGAAGTAGCAGCAAAAGTCTTACATAGTGGATAGAGCTGAAAGCTGTCCAAACATGTCAGGCAGCGCGCCATCGATTTTATTGTTGGCAACATTTCTGTTGAAAAAATACAAACAAATATAAACATTATATACAGTATATAATAAGTGTGCGACCATCAAATGAGTATATAAGAAGATTGAATGAGTGACGGACTGACAAGTATTTAAGAGAAGTCATTTGTGAAATCGAATAGGGAAGGTTGCCGGTATATCCACATCCGGCAAGATTTCTGCGATTACAAGACACGAGTCAGTCATTAGTTATGTAGTAGTAGAATACTATGTGTATAAAAAAGTTGGGAGAAATTTAGTTAGTGTAGTAGCGCGTACAATGAAGTTAAGTTGGGAGGAAGGCTAAAAGGTATCTGATTGCCGAGGTTATTGTTGCTGATATCACTGCAAATAAATAAATACAGTAGTATAAATTTACGAGTTTAATTGCAAAAGGAAGTGAAATACTAATGCCGTAGTGGTTATTACAAGTCAGTAACGAATGTCAAGCTTGCGAGTTGATATCCGATTCCACCAGAGAGGCCGAGACTGGGTAATTTGCTGATGAAAAAAGCAAAATGATATAATACGTAATGAGAATAATGTTAATGATAATTAAAAGTATAGATAGATAGATACATTTGAGTGACTCTTGAAGCAGAACAGGTAACGCCTTTCCAGTTTTCAGCACAGGGGTCACCACCAGTGGAGGTCCATTTGGTTAGTTGTGGGGGTGAGTTTAGATTCTGATACATGGCGTTAAGTGCAGACACTGCCAAACAAAACATATTTAGTAATAATTAATACCCAAAACATATAAATAATTAAGTAATGAATGAATGTATTAGTATACCATCGGATTGATCGGTGACAGCATTTGTGATTGTTATTGTTGTACAAAAAACAACAATGAAGACCATAAACAACGATGATGGTGGCGCCATTCACCACCGTTGGTGTCGGTGTCGGTGTCGACGTGTTTACAACAAACTCACTATTGCAAATGAAAAGCTTGAATAATGTTTTGTCACTCTGTCTGTTTCTATTGAATAAGGATGGGGTTTAGATTGTTATAATAAGAATAAAAATGAATGAATGATTCCTAAAAATTCTCCTGCTCCTAGGGAGAATACAATGACTGATACAGTAGGCAAGACAGCTTCCCCCTTTTCAAGAATCTACCAATTTCTCTTTCTTTCTATGAAAATGAAGAATTACAAATGCTTCTGTTGTTTTGTCTAAAGATATACAAATATACTACAATCTTGTTGTATTTGTATTTGTCCATGTCACTATCAAAGTATCACATGCATGCCAAACACACACCTCCGCCCTATATATTACCTTTGCCTACCTATGACGGGAGGCATGAGTCGCAACCACTCACATTTTACCGCAGCTTTTTTTTTTTTCTTCACACGCTTCTTTTCTTCTTTCATTTATAATGATCTATCACTCTTTTCGTCTTTCTTGATAAAACTCACTTAATATAAATATATTTTAAAAAACACTTCATGCATACTCGCAAATCAAATAATTAATAATTCTTTCATCTTAAAATAATTTTTATGTGATTTTATGAAATTTTTAATTTTCAACTTTAACTTTAAGTTTTTTTGTTTGTGTTATATATTATCTGGTGAAAATTATCTTAATAAAAATTTATTTAAAATTTAATTCATTTTAAATGTCGATATCGAATTTCAAAGTATATTTTGCGTTATTATTATATAAACCCAAAAATAATATTTTGCATGATCAAAGTAAACAATAAAGACTTCAAAAATCAAACATAACACTTAATTTAAGGCGAAAAGAGTAATAAAATTTACCCACTAGGCACAAATGCCAAGGCGTGACTAACATCAACCTTCGTCTACTTTCTTTGGCTTGCTCAAGCATGATGTGTAGGTGTATGTAACAACAAATACAACATGGTAATAGGCTTGAAGGCGTCTTCAAACCCATTACCACCGGTTGTCCCACAAATTCTTTTTTATTTTACATAACAAGATACTCGGTAACCATCTATTTTTTTTTCAAAATAATCAATAAAGTTTGAACATTACTGTCACATAGACTCAGTCCGGTTAAAAGTTTATTCATGAGTTCTGGCCATACGAATTGAACTTGTGGCTTGCCTTGCATATTTTAAAGATGATAATCACAAACCTTTTACTATTAAGTCACCCTTACATAATCACATAAACTATGCTTAAATAATGCTAAAAAGCGATAAAGTAATTATGATCATTGGTGGTTAATGGTAATAGCGACTATTACTAACAATATTTCAAGTGATAGTTGTAGTTGATTGCGAGAAGACAAAAATAACATCTCATTTCACCGACAAAAAATAGTCGATATTCAGAATCATACTTTTGCTTCGACGAGGTTAGCTCATTATCTCGAGCCATCGTTTTTTTCTCATCACATCAACAAATTTTATTTTCATCATCCTCAAATTAATCAATTACTTATAAACCATCCTTTATATACTCATACATGAAATATTATTTTATTAGTATCATAATTTAGTACCTTAATTTGGCTAAATAATATATTTAGTATTTTGAACTTTTAACGATGTGACATCGCACCTGAACTTGGCTAACTATAATTCCTATAACCTCATACACACTTAACACTAAGCCCGTCAGAATTTAACGAGCATTATCCTCAAATTATAATATTCATAGTATAATTACCAAATAAGGGTAGAAACAAGTCGAGCTCGAGCTCATATGATCATAATCCTCAAGCTTGAGCTTGTTTTAAATGTTATGCTTTTAACCCGAAATCGGATCGTAATACATTCTACAGGCTAAGGTTCGGGCTGTTTTTATGATTAGCCAAACATATGAAGTTTTCATAAATAATTCTTTTTACAAAATTCATGGTTTCCATGAACGAAATTCATTCTCTCAAGTGTCCTAGCAAATCTTGAAAGTTGCATGTGTTCACATGAACAGGGTTGGAGGCAATAGGGGACTAGTGGGTCTTTCTTTAAATATTATGACCATCTCCAAATTACATAAATCCCTGTGGGTTTGCGAAAATAAGTCACTATAATATAAATTATTCCATTTCTTCCATGGTCACTATCCATTTCTTCCTCCCAAACTTAATATTTTAAAAATATGAACTATCGGCCCATACAATATTGTGTTCCTTTGATAAAAAAATTGTAACTGCTGAAACTTAGGAGTCAAGAGGAAAACGCAGTGTAACAAGAGAATAAACCGATCAAAAGAATTGTTTTTCTTGATAAGATATTGAATGATTTTATTTTTATTGATTTGTTCTTTCATTAATGATCACAATTACATATTCACTTCTTTGAATCTTTGTCTTCAATTTTTTGAAATATTGAATTGTGATTTTATCGATAGTTTTTGTTCTTTCATTCATGATCACTTCATTCACTTGATAACTATTATAGTATTAATTGCTTGTAGCCTTGTATGATTTTCAATTTATCACTTGTTATATGCTTGATTACGTTTTTTTTTTAAGAATTATTAATGATCAAGTATTAATTCATAAGATAAATATAATGGAGCAAACTATTTGCACGTTAGTTTATGTGACAAAGGATTTGAAGATGGTGATACGACATTGAGGAAAACTTGTTCAATTATAAACTTTATTTGGTCAAATGATCCTCTTGATGTTCTAGGTACTGTTCCATCGATAGCCTTCACATATGACACTTGTTTAGCAATCAAGAATCATAAATTAACTACCGAACATGTACTGTATTTTTTATTAGTAGTAAGGAGGCCAAATGCTAATATCTAAGTTGTTAACAATCATTGAAATGCTCACCAATATTGATTAAGGCTTTGTATTAGTGTAAAACACGTGTTTATTTAATTAATTAGACATTTGTCTCTTCGTTTACTTTTTCAAATTTTCATGCTTTGTTACATTGGTTAGAATTATATCGTTACCATTCTAATTTTATATCGGCCCCTCTTAACGTGAAATCTTGGCTCCGCTCCTACACATAAAGAAGAATTGTTTGCGAAAACTTCATATGTTTGGGCATATCATATTAAGGAATTGATCCCGAGCTTGTAAAGTATGTTTCGACCTGAACTCGAGCTAAAAGCGTAAAACTTGAAAAGAACTTAAGACTCATGATCGTAAACGAGCCGAGCATGAACTTTTGTAAGCTTGGACTCGATTTGGCTTATTTGTACCCTTAGAGCATGGGTGTGCAGACGAACCTCCTCGCCACTCCTAGGTGGCACCTCGCCAATCACCGCCACCGCCACCACACCCGCATAACCTCGCCACTTTCTTTCGTCGTCCCAACGAAATGAAAGCGACAAAGAACGAATCTTGAAATTCTATTTCTATCAATTTATTTAATGAGAAGAAGAAAGAAAAGAAATAAAATGAGGGTGGGTGGGTGAAGAGGTTTAGTTGTGAAATGGGGTTTTTAAATGGGTGTGTCGAAATAATGTAAAGATCCGCGTAAGTCAGTTAAGATGTTACGATATCATAATTATATTAGGAATATATATTTTTTAATACTTTTAATTTTAGACAAGTTTAAGGTATCATGTTACACGTTTAAATCTTTAGAATATTAAAATTTTCGCTGACGAGTTTAAGGTAATAACATTTGGCCTATTATTAACCACCTTACTACAAAACATCTTTATTTCTGATGATTTTCTTTTCTTTCTATTTTTTTTTTCAGAAAATATAATTAAAATAAATAAATCACAAACAACCTCTTACACAAATTTTACTACTACCTATACACATACATTACCTCAAAAAACTACATACCACTTTCAAATACACAACTATTATTTTGACTACTTGGTAACCCCATATAAGATTCTCTCCCACTAACACCTTTTAATATAAAACTTATTTTATATATTTTCCACTAAACAAAATTAGTCACCATATCTATCACCATCCATATTGAACCTTTTTTTTAATATAAGCTAATCAAAGCTATACACAAGGGCCTCAAATACGTAAATATTTATTAGGTGATGAAAGTTGATGGAATTAAATGTTACTTTAGATCTAAGGTTAATTATTTTTAAGTACTATTTTAATAAATGAAACAGTGTTTTTGTGGTTGTCACTTTTAATTCTCCTTGTGTCATTTGCCAACAGCCGACACTCAAGAAAAGTTACAAATATATAGATTTGAAAAATGTGTGTGATTGAAGTTTGATAGGAAAGTGCACATATGAGTCATCATAAATTCAATAATTTTGTCTCTTATGTTAATAGTTAAATACACAAACATTTTTATGTGTCATTTTCAATCATTCTCGGTATTCTGCTCAACTGTTTCCTTGTGTACCAAATACTAGTGGTCTACCAATTTGCATTAAGTTAGAAGACTTTGTTTGATTGCATGTCGATGAATTTGCATCATTCAAAGAGAGTATGACACGTACAAGAGCATTTTTACATGGTTACTTTTTATTCGTACATGACATGCATGTGATGGTACTATGATTGCACTTACTGATTAGAATTTACGTTGAATGGTAGATGGTAGATATGATAGTTTGAAATCGTTGGACTACTTGAAATAAGACATTGGTATAAGACAAAGTAACAAGCTTGACGCTACGTTAGTTGCCCTAGCTAAAGTGTCTATATTTGTTATGTCATGTAGTTTAGGTAGGCCTTAGGAGGGTGTGGATGACAAGGGAAATAAAATGTTGAGTTATGGGAGATAATGTTTTACAAACTTTTTTGATAAACCAAACCAATATTAAAAAGAAAGTGAAAAATTATATTACCTTCTACTCGTTGTGTCCTAACTATTCTTTTACTCAATATGACTTTAATAAGTGAAATAATTAATGTAAAGATTATGATGGAGAAAATGCTTTACACGTGATATGTTTTTGTGTGAATTAAAGGATGGGTATCAAAATAGTGTAGAAGGATATAACAATCTTTAAAAAATGTGATATGAAGGCGATATAAAGTCGTGGCAAGAGAGGCGAGAGTCTTACATACTTCACACTTATGTGGGATGTGACGTTAAAGCATAGGGTATATATAAAAAAGGCGTAAATTGGCTAGGATAGTCCGTGTTGTGAGAAGAGTGTTGTCACATCAATATATTTTTTCATAACACTAAATTTTTGACCACAATACCAAAAATACTCCTCTTCCCCCATACAAAATCTTATGTCATAGTGCAACAAGATGATCTCTTCTTTATATGTTATAATTAATATACTTGTCTCGAATCAATATATAAACTGAATCTAGTAAAACGGCCCTTGTCAGTTGTCCCCCACAAGACCACAATTTAACAAGCAATCAAAAGCTGCAAAAAGAAACCACAAACGTTTTCTTGTTTCAACCAAACCCATCAAAAGATGGACACCTTTTATTATTAGAAAGGCTGAGCAATGGGCCAAACCCGACCCGAATCCGAAAACCAAATAAGAGTTAAACGTGAACTGAACCGAGTAAGTTATTGAAACCAATCAAATAAATTGACTTGAACCGACAATTTTAAGGTGATTTTGCTGAGCCCTACCTTTTAAAGTAAGAACTTACAAGTCTTGCATTGAATTTATTTCCATTTCTGCTGTTTTATAGTATTACTGTACATCTAAAAACTTGAATGAGTTAGGAGAATACTATATATATATGCGTATCATAATTGCAAACTGCAACAAGAAAGTCTCTCCACCAAATTTGAAGTAGTTGGTTGGTAAAACCAAAAGAAATGCTAAACCTTTCTGAATGGCAATTTAACCTATTCTGGTAAAAAAAATACACACTTTCAGTTTCAGCCAATTATCTAGCAGAGTGATGAATAACCAATCGCTGTTGGCATTTCTCAATGCAAAATTATCTCTCTTAATCGACATTTCATACAAAGCCACTATTGAGATACTTGTATAGTCAAATCTTCAAATGAAAAATAACTAACGGCATTTGGTAATGCTTTGAGATGATTGTTTATTGCAAGAAAAATAAATCAAAATCCGTGTATTTTATAACTATTTTGTGGCACTAAAGGAAATATATGAAAAAACTAATGACTGCGGATTTTTACATCTACTTGAAAATGGATTAAAACAAAGGAAGGCAGGCACGGCTTCATTTCATTAGTGGTTGAATACATCAAACTTCAACCAAAATGAAATGATATTTTCACAATTATACATCAACACCAACACCTTCCACGCGCTCTTTCCCGATGAACGTACATACATGCCTCACAAAATTACAACATTTAAACAATTGTCATATACCCGTCTGGCTTCGGCTTTTAGTCATCATCTGCAACATTTTATAAAGTTAAATATTAATCACATATAAATGAGCCTAAAATATCTTTCCATCTGTTTTCTTATACAGTATCTTTGTATAAACATCACTAAAACAAAAGCGCGCTACATCATGTTTTCTTTTAGGCCATATAGCATGGCGCATGGTAAATCTTCTTAGATCTCGACAAAATTTTGTTCTCAAATCCCCATATTAAAAGCTTCGTTAAAGTTTGAAAAGATTAAAAATCTAGAAAGTTCAATTCCATACTTATTCAGGCATCAAGTCGTGATACACGGCTGCATAGTGTATAATATTTTTTCTCTGTCAAGATGGATGCTACAATTTCCCATTTTGTTCATACAGTCATAACAAGATATTATTTGGCATGATATTGACCTAATAATCAAACTCTCATACATCATTTATACAGTTAAGAAGCTGTCCCCTATGACCTATATTACCACAAGACATGAAACATGAAGATGCAATGATAAACTAGTCAAATGATTTATGATACTCACCAGATTTATTATCGACGTGTACAAAGAAACTGGCAGCAACAATGAGATAGCAGAGAATTAACATCAGGCCCTTAAAGTAATTTGATGTTCCTTCCTAAAAACCAAAGAATTACTTCGTAAATTGTCCAATACACTGGCATTTACAGAGCGCATGAAAGAAAGAGAAATATACCTGCAGCATAAATGCCACAACCAACACTGTGATAAAAAGTGTGGCAGTCTCAAAGAGCTGAAAATTCAAGTCCATTGGCTGCCCCATGATCCAACCCACAACCACGCAGAATGGGATCTGTACATGTAATAGGAAAAGGTCTCAAACTATTGATAATAATTATGCCTGGTGAAAAAGCTTTTGTAGACCCAATACAAACTATTGGTATTTATTAAGTAGAAACGATAAAAGAACACTTGTCATTACCACAAACATGGATATCTGAGTTGATGATCCGATTGCTACTCCAAGTGTGATGTCCTATAGAATACAGGGATTAGACAGTCAATCAATGCATAACATACCGACGTATGTCTTTATGAACTAGTTAAGTCTTTAGACTTACAAGCTTGTCTTTCATAGCAAACATAATGGCGCTCGCATGCTCAGCGGCATTACCAACAATAGGAAGCAGGATTACACTAATAAAAGACACCGGCATATTCCATGAGTCGGATGCTCCCTGAAAGATTAATCAAGTCAAAAACGGCCAGGCAACAGTTGTATTTTCCAATCAAAAATCAAGGGACCAAAGACACAGTTCAGGCCATTAGGCCCAGAGCCCAAGGTTTCAGAGGTGGCAAACACATGTACCATTTTCTTATTTCAATTTTGTGATAATAGTAGACACATCCTTGACCAAAGGTTACCTGTATGGCATCGACTAGATATCCAGATAATACAGATACCCACAATGTTAAAATTGTAAGCCAAGCAATTGCTTCCCACATAGTAATCTCAGGAGCTTCTTCGTCATCAGAATCATCCCCGGTATTTTCTCTTTCCTGCATAACATAACCGTGACATACTTAGATGCATTCTAGTTCAAAGAACAGTGAGAAGCAGGTCAGTTCTAACTTCCAAGAAACATGAAAACAATGTTTTGTAGATGCATCACCTAGAACAAATATGCTCAAGCTTGCATACAGTACATTTTACGGGAATAGATCGAGGGACGGGTAACAACAACATACCCAATCCCACAAGAGCGAGGTATGGGGGAGTCAGGATGTAGACAATCACACCCCTACCCGAGGGTAAAGGGACTGGTTCTCTAAAGACCTCCGACGAGGGACGGGTAACAAAAAGAATCAACTAGAGGGGGTGTTTGTTTAAGCTTATTTTTGGGCTTACGAGCTTATTTAACTCTCCTTATATTTCATAAGCTCATTTTTCCGGCTTATTTTCTAGCTTATGGGCTTATTTTCCATATTTAAGTCATAATAAGCTCACAAGTCAAAAATTAGATCGGTAAATATGAGCTTATGAAATATAAGACAAGTCAAATAAGCTCATAAGCCCAAAAATAAGCTTAAACAAACACCGGCTATATATTGTGTTTTTCTATAATAACTAGTAGTTCTGAATTCAAATCATGGCTCATTAATTATTCAGAGATTGTAATGATTAGAAGGGATCAAGGGAGGATGGATAACACCGAATAGGCGAATACAAAATAAACACATTTCGAACTACTCATCACCGCAGACAAAAAGTCTAACCCCTGAGCAACAGACCATGTACGAGATACGTAGAGTGAAACCAGATGAAATAAGCATAGGCACATATCCTAGATCGAGTATTACACCTCTTTATACTAATAAAGTAATATCAAATGTCATAGCTTTTAAGAATACAAGACCTACCTCATCAACGGAATCATAAAGATTAGCGTGACTCTTAAGCTGAAAGAAGAGATAACTTGCATATGCCACCAACATTATACAGCTGCTGAATCTTGAAAGGGCCAACTCTGACTTCCCGAAATGAACTTCTGTGTGCGTAAAATGAAGCACAGCTGGAAATAGTATACCCATAACAGCCATCAACAGCAGCCCTGAACTAACTATTGCAGCCGTCTGTAAACATAAAATTTCACGCAAATGAGTAAATGGTTCCTTTTTACAATGATCTAAAGTCAACAACATTTCCACGCATCTTTCAAAGAAAGAATCGAATTCAAAATTACCTGGTTGAAACGCTGAACTTTGGGATAATGTACAATGCCACCAGTAAAGAAGGCACAACCAAGCACTAACAACATATTCGATAAGATGGATCCTAATAATGATTGCTGAACAACCCTAATCATCCCGTTCTTTAATGCGTATATCGAGATAATCATTTCCGTTGCATTGCCAAATGTGGCATTTAAAAGACCTCCAACTGCATATCCGACCAAGAAAAGGAGGTTCAGTAATAGATATGTTCAACCAAAGGCAATCACAGCTCTATACGCTATAAGTAGTGAACTATAATCTAATCTTAGCAGCAAATATAAAGCCTAAAGCTTGCTTCTAAACGAATTCTCTAGAGCACAACTTAGTATGCTACTTGACGAATCTGAAAGATGGAGCATTTTACTTTGACTAGGTGGGATTTGAGTTTCACAATTGTGAATCTAATGTTTAAAAAGGCTAAATACAAGTTCGAAAAAAGGGTTACTGTCCATAAAAAAAGATGAGATAATTAGTTACCTGTATTTCCTGTATAACACGCGAGCTGCCTGAAGTATAGTAAAAATAACAGTTCAAAACTATTGCATATACACGAATTGAAGAAATGGAAATGGTAGAATATGAGGGGTGTTACTCGTGGCATAACCAAGGCGTTCAGCTAAAGGTGCAATTCGAGCAAGCTGAAAAGAAGACCCATCCCTGAAACGAAGACATTAATATATACTAGAGAGGCAATTAAGTAAGTAAAGTAAAAGAAGAGAAGTGATGGATGCATACATGGGAGCCAGTCAAGTAGTGTAGGAGAACAGCGAGAGGACCGAAGGGGAGCAAGACGTTGATCTTAGCTTTAAAGAGGACAATGTAGACGCTGTGGAAGGCGGTGGAGTGTAACTTTCTGAAAAGCTGTGATTTGGGAGATTGATATGAGAGGAAGTTGTCGTAGTGGTTTCGAACTGGAAAGATTGCTTAGCTGCGCCTGCGGATTGTGATAGAGTCAAGGGGCTTTCCTCGTCTGATTCGAAGTCGATGTTGTCAAGTGTTGGTGGTGGTTCCATCTTGTTATTAGATCCCATCTGTATAGTATAGTAGTAATATAATAATAATAAGTTGGGGATCCTATCATATGCTATGGTAAAAGAGTCCATAGTTGTAACGAAGGGAGGGATCTAGCTAGTGTAGTAATTGGCAAATAAGTTGTAGTTGTAATAAGCAGCAAATTAACTCACCTTGTTATAAGCAAGTAATCCAAGTATGTTGTATGTAGGATCTGATTCAACACATCAGCAGCAGCAGCAGCAGAAGATTTTTAAAATTAATTAATTAATAAGGAGGGGGAGATTGGTGTTGGTGTTGCTGTTGAAGAAGAAAAAAGATGAAGAAGATATTTAATTAATTATTTCAAGTATATACTAATACTAGTAAATAAATTTAACAAACAAAAAATAAGACTAGCAGATGGGTGGGGGGAGATTGGTGGTGGGTGTGTTGTTCAAAGTGGGCAATCAAATCAGTGAGACAGACAGAGATATTCATGTCCACTTAATCTAATCTAATTCTAACTTTAACACGAACCTTCCTTCCCTCCTTCCTTTCTCAACTTAATTACTACGGACTACTAATTTTCTTTCTTTATTTATTCATTAATATCTTTTATTACCAGTACTACTTTTTTAATAACTACTCTAGTTGTTTATCTATTGGATCCGGTAATAATAATAGTAATACGAGTTCAACGGTTAAGATCGTCGATGTTTCTTAGAGATTGCTGCTCTATATATTTTACTCTCTCATCGTCCAATCAATGCAACGCAACACAACATGGTCAAGCAAAGCAAGGAGTCAAAACATTACATTTCATTTCATTTCTCCTCTTTTTCATTTGCTAAAGAGTAAATTGCAAAATCGTCCTCGTTGTTTAGTCAATTAGATTTCGTCCGTCTTTGTTCATTAAGTCAAAGCAGTCAGTTTATTATATGACTGTTGTTTGGTCTTGTTTTGGTCGTTTGACTTAATTGATGAGTTAAATGGACTGCAGATTAGTAGTTCTGTTTAGCACAGCAGCTTAGCGCGTTCTGTTGACACATCCTTCAAACCACAAGGACGATTTTGCAATTTTTTTCAAATTTAAAAAAAAAAAAAAAATTCCTCGTTTTTTAAATTTTTTTAATATTTTTTCAAAATGTTTTTATATAAAAATGTTTTATATAAAAAGCGTTTTATAAAAAGTTTTATATAAAACATTTTTATATAAAGTTTTTTATCTAAAATGTTTTATATAAAATATTAAAAATATATATAAAAGCGTTTCATATAAAACAACATTTTATATAAAAAATTTTATATAAAAAACATTTTAGAAAAAAAAGTTATTGACGATAAAAATTATTCAAAAAAATCAAACAAAACGGATAAAAGCAGAAAAACGTAATTTTTTTCCGTTTTTATCCATTTTTCATTTTGTCCGTTTTCATCCGATTTTATATGTTTCATCCATTTTGTTTGTTTTATATAAATTGTTTTATTTATAAAAATATTTTGTATAAAAAGCGATTTATAAAAAGTTTTTATATAAAATGTTTTATATAAAAATGTTTACAAAACTTTTTAATTTTTATATAAAACATTATTATATAGAAAAGCTTTATATAAAACTTTTTATATAAAACCGTTTTATATAAAAACTTTTTATAAACGTTTTTATATAAAACATTTTATACAAAACATTTTTCATAAAAACATTTTGAAAAAAATATTCAAAAAAAATTAAAAAAAAAGAAGGATTATTATTATTATTATTATTTTGAAATTCGAAAAAAATTGCAAAATCGTCCTTGTGGTTTGAAGGATGGGTCTTTGCAACGATGTTTAGTCGAGAAGCCAGTGTAACTACTAATCGTTTTTAATGATTAAGTCGAAAGGACTAAAAGCATTAAACAACAGTCACGGTCAATAATTTGTTTTTGTGACAATTTTTTCTTGACTTAATAAACAAGATGAGACGAAAATCTGATTTGACTAAACCACGAGGACGATTTTTGCAATTTACTCTTTGCTAAATTAACTAACTTATCAAACTTTGGAGTTTGGTATTTTGACTTGGTCCTCCAAACACGCCCAAGGGGTCAACCTTTTACATTCTTTCTCACACATTTCAATCTTTACTTCCTACGGGTACTTCCCTTACGTGCATCTATAAACAACACACATTCAATTTCTAACCACCTCATCATATTCAATTCCTTTCCATCTATTTCACTTATATCACCTCACCAAAAACTGTAATAGATCAAATATAATAACACCAGCTACGTACAAATCAGTGCCGTCTTTAAGTTTAGGCTATAAAAACGTAAACATATAAATACAAAAGCGTAAACATACGAAATATAAAACTTTTATTCATAAATTAAAACATTACACAAACTTGAAATTAAAAGTAATACATTAAAAACTATAATTAAATATTACGAGACAAGGTTGACCAAATCCACGCTGAAGGTTTTGATGCGTTTGGCGTGATCGATGTACCTCATAACTTTTCGCATTTGTTCATCGGATCGTATGGGTTCATCCGGTGATGTGCTTCCTCGGGTACCATTCGGAGATATTGTTTTTTTTTTCTTTTCGAATCGTATTATGTAATATGATCGCAAGTATCATCATATTAATTATTCTTTCTTTTGTCATGATTTTTGAGGGGGTGGCAAGTACTGCCCATTTCTTATTCAAAACACCAAACGCCCGTTCTATATCTTTCTTTGTCGATTCCTGCATTTTCTTATACCATATTATCTTGTGGTCATCATCTGATGGTTCTGGACACGTCTTAACGAGTGTTGCCAATTCCGGATATATCCCATCAACAAGATAATAACCAAATGACTAAGTTACCAGGTTAGCAACAAACGGAATCTCTGGTGCTATTCCTTGTTTAAGATCGTTAAATAAAAGGGATTGATCAAGAACGTTAATGTCGTTGTTCGACCCAGAAACACCAAAGAAAGCGTGCCATATCCATAAGTCTTGAGACGCAATAACTTCTAGCAAAATGAACGGATTTGAACCATTATCACATCTAACATATTGCCCTTTGTGTGCATTAGGACAACCAAACCACTCCTAATCTGTACAGTCAAGGCTTCATCGACGAGAAGTTTTCTCACCCATCTGTAGATATTCGTCTAAAGCACCAGGAATCGCGTTGACGAATTACGCAGGTGCACTTCATTAATGATAAAATGCCTTCTTTTCCGGTGTACAATCAACATTACTACTAAAAAAAGGATTATGAATAGTTACCTCCCGAACTATCCAGTTGAAAAAAGATCGATTCATTCGGAACCTCTTTCGGAAAGTACGTGCATCATAGAACGGGTTCTCAGTAAAATAGGCGTCGACTAAATGGTCATGAGCACCATAATGATCTCGTTTAAGGCGTTTTATAAATTTTCGTTTTCGTCTATTTTTAATAAACGACACCGCTCTTGCAATAAAATTCATGTTCTGACTTTCAATTTCTTGTTCTTCTTCTGAATCGGTAACCATAATCATATCGGAATTCACAGAATTCATTTTATAAATAAAAAATGAGATATATATGTTGTTTGAAATGTTGAAGTTAAGAAATGGTGAGTTTGTGTTTAAAAAATGGTGAAATGGTGGGTATTTATAAGTAAAAGTTTTTTTTTTTTTTTTTTTTTTTTTAATGCAACGGATATATAGCACATGGGCCCATGAAAATTTCAAACTCACTACCTTTCTCTCTCGGTTTCCGATTATCGCGTGACTTTGGTACCATGGCGAGGATCGCGTGACTTTACAACTTCGGCTTGGGCATTCTAACGCCCGCTGCCGACTAGTCTTCTTGAGATCTTGTGCAAATTCAGGTTTAAAGAAAAAATGGGGCCAAAATAGAAAATAAATAATTTTCTTAAAAGATTAAATGAGAAATAAGTGTTTTCAAAGTGTCCAACTAGCGTTTTCAATGCAACACTTTAAATCAAACATATGAAGTCTTTTTATAAAATATATATATATATATATATATATATATATATATATATATATATATATATATATATATATATATATATATATATATATATATATATATATATATATATATATATATATATATATATATAGAGTTAGGATCGAATAAGAAGAAAAATTAAAATAAGAATGATAAGAAGAAACCACAACCATCATTTCGGATCGTCAACAAAATGGATCGTCTCCCTTAAAATTCTCTCCTTATTTGAAATGTGTGGTAAATCCTTCTTATTAACCTCATTTTAGTTTTTCTTCTTCTGGATCGCTTCCTATATATATATATATATATATATATATATATATATATATATATATATATATATATATATATATATATCAAATAAAAATTTTGAGCTCTCTTAAAATTTAAAGATCTTGTCTTGACAACACAACTTGCACACCTTCATATCTGTTTTGGTAAAAATAAAGCTGTATATCAAATATAATGTAAACTAGCTACGTAAAAAATGAAATTGTATTCCTTAATTCAAAATCTTGTAGTAAATTTTCTCCAATATCGACAGTATATCATATGGAAAAATAACTACAAACTTATTCAATTAATAAACTAATGAAATCACCTTAATATTTTTTATTCACATCATTACACCTCCTATAGAGTAGAGCTTTTTTTTTATTTTTTATTTATTTTTTATTTTTTTATTCTTTTTATTTTAAAGGTGAGAATATATATTAGAATCAAACTTTTACAACAAATATGAAGAGGATTAACTTTCAAGTTTTACATCACTCACCATACCAACACCATGCACACAAATCATCATGTATAGTGAATATCAACACAGAAAGAAAGCATGCCTCATCTAGTAGATAGATCACCTCTGTGTGAATGCCAACCTATCCTCCTTTTGGCGATGCATAGCTAGGACCAAGTAAGTTCATCTTTCACTCCTCAATATTCCTAGCAACATACAGTGACCTCCAAGCCCATTTACCATTCTCAGATGAAAACCTACTTTATGGAACACTAATAACCCATAACTGTGAAATAACCAAAAAAATCTCAGTTCCCTAACAAAGGCCTACTAAGAATCTGCCATGGATACTCACAGTAAACAAGCTATAAGAGTCCAAATTACAAGGCTATTATCTAAAGTGGACTTACATTCCTCATATTTCTAATAGATGACAATTACACCTCCTATACTTTATGTAAACTTTTACTGATTCTTGATTGATAATTTCAAATATTCTTAGTAAAATGATCACACGAAATACAAAATCTGATTAAGAGACTACGAAAGTATTAGATAGTGATAAAATGATGGTTAAGTTTTCAACTGTCATATTGATTTTATCGTTTTTATCTAAAAATTTATATGGTAATTAGAGCATTATTTATCATGACAAGCTTCACCTTTCTATTTGAGAATCACGAGATGCCACATCACTATAACACTATCACTTCAAAATACCACTTCTATCATAAGGTCATCTACAATCCATTAAACACTTTAAGGTATAATAGGATACAGGGTCGTCTCGTGGAATTTGGAGGCCCTGTGCCGTAATATAAAAATAGGCCCTTCAACTCCGAAATTTGAAGTGCTCGTATACTAGTAACCACTTATATTATAATGTAAGCACATTTTATCCTTTTATTTAGGTGGAACTATTCGGTATTTTTTTTCCAGAAGTATCATAGCTAAAACCATTTCTTTAAGACATGTTCTAAGCTAAAAATATAGTAGTTTACTCTGGAAAAAAAAAGTTTTACCTAAACTTTTGGTTTAAGTATTGCCATATATTAAACGACTAATTTAAAGAGGTTAAAATTATAAAGTAAAAAGATAGAGGTTTAACTTGAACTTTAAAAATACTGCTAGAAGACAAATAAAAGCTTGGAGACCCACGCAATATATTTTTTTTATAGCTTTTGGTCATCTTCTTCATGAGATCCCATATCTCACTCTCACCATCAAAACACAGGTACTATTTTCTGGTACAAAATTTTATATTTTTCATCGTAGAAATCTTCTAACAATATTAAATCCTCTAAAAATGAATACATACTAATAATGAAATTTTTGATATCGGAGGCCCTCCAAAAATGGAGGCCCTGTGCGGTCGCCTATGCCGCACATGCTCAAATCCGTGCCTGATAGGATAACACATCACTCACATGTCATCATTTAACATTGCATATAAAACAATCACAATTGATTGAACTTTGTACGCTTTACTATGTTTCCACTACCCTCATTTGAATAAATATTTTACAGCTTATTTTACCTATCAACCAAAAAATAGACACACAAAATTATAACCCAATATTTAATTCATAAAGTACAATGCATCAACTGTATCTCTCTGAACACACAACATTTACACCTACGAGTGACATGACACTCTCACAATGGATTGTATGCATAAAGAAATGTGTTTAAACTTTGCCACCTCATTGCATTGGAGATGGCCTAACACAACACAACCTTTTCATTTGAGCCTTGCCACTTACAATATACCCTTATTTACATTGCAACGTATCAATTTTAATGACATAATTTTTGTCGTTTCTTTTGTTCGTCTGGTCGATGAGGGCATGGCGAGCTCGTCTGGTGTGGCAGCAAGTCACGGTAAACATGCCACGTTAGAACGGCGAGCTCTTCTCATCGTCATACCTAATGCACTTATATGAAAGAAAGGATAAGACATGTCATAATGACTTTAAAATTATTAGATCATTCAATTCTAATAACTCATTTAATAAAGATATACAGTGGAAATCAAGTACTTATAGTTCATCATATATCAATTTTAACTTTTGCACTAAATAAAATAAAATAAAATAAAATAAATCAATTTTCAAGAAAACTAATGTGTGTTTGGTATGCTGACATAAATCACAATCGGTATGAGTTTTGATAGTAGTGGTGAGTCTCTCACCTATGAAAGATCCATACCTAGTTCTCTTGATGTATATGAAATATAAAATAAATTTTCTCATTTATTTCTATAATGGTGGCCCCTCATCTTAAACAAACACCTTAATTGAAATGAAAATTCATTCCATGATTCCCATTTCGGGATACCAAATGCACTCTAAATATCTGTCAATATAATCATAACGCGTGGAGTAAAATTTGGGACATTCGAAATTTGAGGCCATGAACGATCATCCAACTCCGCCACCTTTAAGGAAGACACTGCGTGAGATGAGACTAATATACACTTCTTCAGGACTTCATTCCACTCTTAATACGAGTATTTTATATTATTGCAAAATTACATTTTGCCTCTTCAAGCATTTTAACCAACGTTCATGCTTTCCTTAAACTAGCCTTGTGCAACCAAGTTATGAGTTTGTAGACCTTTACCATGTTTATAATACGATGTTTGGTATGATTACCGTGAAATTTGGCAATAAGCGTAAATGGCGCCAGTGACTTTTTATTATAAGAAGTTGAAATTTGTATTTTGTAGACTTTTTGTGAAGAAATTCTACCATGGAGCTAGGGGTGTTCACTGGCGGTTCGACTCGGTTCGGTTAGAGATTTTAACTATCCATTGCGGACGGGTAGTTCATTTTACTATCCAAACCGAACAGTACTAAGCGGGTAACCCGGACATGGGTACCGAAAAACGAGCGGTTACCCGCGTTCGGGTCACGATTAACCATTTTAAAAAATTAATCGAATTGAATCGGACTAACAATAACATAAATTAGAGCGTAATATGTCAATTGTAGTAAAATTAAATAACATCAAAAGATTTAAGTCATAATAATGTTGTTCGTCATAATAAAAACATTCAAATTATCATAATGTAACAAAATAACTAATACTATTTATTTGACGTTTATAAGACGATCACTTTAATCATATATAATCCATGGCGTTAGTAAATGATCACATTAGGTAAAGAAAAATGCGTTATACGATAAAAGTAATGAATAAGATAGTTAATACTTGTACATTTTAAGAATGGTTTATTGAAACCTACATATATTATAAAGCGGTTCGGTTCGGGTAACCGCGGATAACTAAAGAAACCGAAACCGAACAATGATTCCGGTTTGGTTTTTCTCGGTTTCGCTTTCCGGTTATCGGTTTTTGCGGTTTCGATTGTGGATCGGCTCGGTTCATTCGGTTTCTGATTTTGAACACCCTAACTGGAGCTTATTATTGCAAAATTACTAAAATGATATAATTAAATAGTTTTATAGATATGTTAGATATTTTGTTGGTAAATATGTCTTTATTGTTCATGTTCCAAAATTAAAGTTTTTAGCCTCTTTTACGAGGCTAAAGTTTTAAGTTCTTTTATTTAGCTTTATGATTTCGTGTTCGTCACGACAAACGAGACTTATTTTATGTTCGGTTTATTTTAAACTGCCCATATGTTCTCTAAGTTCTTCCCAAACACACCTATATATTCTCTCTAAATTACATAATTTTTTTGACTTTTCGCATGGTATACACGAGTACTAACAATATATATTCCAAAACATCAACACCACAACTAAAATTAAATTAACCAATATATATATTCAAGCATGTAAAAGTCTTACCTTTTTAAATATATCGAATTATCCATGATACAAGCTAGATAATGATCATAATATTAAACAAAGTTAAGGAGTAATAATATTCAACATTGGCCATTAACAATACAGAAACTCAAAATCCTTTAGATCATGAAGATGTAAATTTATACATGTACAAAACATATAATAAATACTACAGTATTTCTTATCTTGAGAAAGAAAAAACAAAAAAAAAAACAAATAAATGAGTAGGACTTGAATCCATTTCCTACTTATGACAAACAACAATTATCCACCTTGATAATTTTAGAAATTGAGAATAATTACTATAAACACATGTACATCTGAGTCAAAAGGGACTCGACATCCTCAAATAACCTGAACATGAAAAAATTTATATGTTTACCGTTTATCGGTCCACCCGTTTAGACGTGCATAAAAAAAACCAAAGAACAAGTTGAATAAGTCGACGAATTAAGACGAAAATTTTGGTGGTAGTGGAAGTAGGTGATGCGTTGGATGCACTTGATTATTATTATTATTGAAACCTCTATGATGTTTATGGTCAACTAGTTTTCCTCCTGTAACAAACGGGTGCCTTAGCAACTGAGCCGCGCTCCATCTGCGTGCAGGATCCATCTGCAAACAACATCCCACGAAATCTCGAAACTCAGGAGAAGCGGTGGGGGGAGCTTGTGGAGGATTTGTCATGCATATAGCAATCATGAGACTTGCCCAATCACCTTGTCTTCCTACCGAAAATGGAAATCGGCCTATATAGAATTCCAATATACTAACACCTACACTCCATATATCCCCTGCACACCCGTTGTATTTCCCTTCGTTTATATCCGTGTTTATTCTCTCTGGACTCATGTAAGCAATCGTCCCCACAGAAGAGTTACAAGGATCCATGGTCTGTTCCAGTATTCTCGACACCCCGAAATCAGCAATCTTCACTTGTTTCTTGGAGTTTACTAGTAGGTTTGATGGCTTAATATCGCGGTGAACAATCTTTCGCCTGTGAAGATAGTAAAGCCCTGACAAAATCTGACGAGTGATATCAGCTAAAGAAGATTCATTAGACAAATGAGTTCCTTCAAGTGACCCGCAATCCATGTACTCTAGAAGAACCTGAATCTCACCAGCACGATCATACATGTCATGACACTTGACAACGTTAAGATTGTCCACTCCGCGTAGGATTTCAATCTCACGACGTATTTGACGTAAGACATCCTCGTCGTGTGTCCCGTAGATGACTTTCAGAGCGAAAAGAGTGTTGGTGGGACGGTGGAGGACCTTGTAGACCGTCCCACCACTCCCGCTGCCAATTCTGTTGAGGCGATCGAGCTGTGAGAAGTTGATGTGTTGGTTTGAGGGTGGAAGAGGAAGCGGGACGGCTATTTGTTGTTGCGGTTGGCGCGGAGGTAAAGGTAATGTCAAGTCTGAACAACGACGTCGAGGCGGCTTATTATTTTTCATTGAGTTGTTGTTGTTGATGTTGATGTTGCTGTTGTTCATAGCTAGAAGGTTAAGATATGTATGTATGTTTATGAGTATAACAGAAGTAATATATATGAATGAATGGAAGTAAGGAAAGGGTTTAAGGAAATGCATTTCATGTGCATGATGAAGGTTCCATGATATTCATTCATCATCTTTTTTTATTATTTTATTTTAGTTTAGTTAATACTCCGTAATTCATTTTTGAAGAATTGATATATGGATGTCACTGTTTTATTATTAGTAAAATTTGTTGTTGTAGCTAGGCTCCAAGCAAACTAAATTAATGGCTAATTAAAACCTTAATGTATTATTAACATGAAGAAAAAGCTATATGGCTTACTTACTATGTCTAGATTGATAAATCCTTTTCCTTTTACTTTTAACAAATATACTAAAAAAAATTATATTGAAAAACAAATAGCTATGGCTATCATATTTTTGTGTGTTAAAGTGGTAGACATGATAACCCATGTTGTTGACATCATGATAACGAAAAAATAATAATCAAAGATATATAAATTAACAAATTATTAGTGCGATGATAATAGATTGTAAGGTTAATAAGTAGAATATTAGTAATGATTATGACTTATAGGAGAAATAAAATAAAATAAAAGAGGAAAAGGATGTAAAGACCATTTCTGAGCAAGAGCAACAGAGAAAAAAAGAAAGGAAAAAGTCATAAAAATAGAAAAAAGAAATGGTCAACAAGTTTACAAATTGGACTAACATGCATAACACACAAGAGTTGACTGCTAACTTAATCCTATCCTGACCAAGTCCATCTTCCTTGTTTTCTCCATCTCCATTTTACTTCCTATTTACCAAAATCCTAATCTTTTCCGAAAACATATTTCTAAAAACATAAAAAAATTAATAATGCTGTTAGATTAAATACTTTTACATATTAAATTCAGTGCAATATATATTAAATATTTAAATACATAATTACAATTTAAATCACTAACTTTCTTCACTCTAACTTATCCATACATATTATATAAAAAAATGCATACATAAATGGACGTTACTATACATTTGTCGCCACTATATGTGTATAATCTCTAGTTTCATAAACAAAGTAACATAAAAGTATATATGTTTTTTTAGTTATTTTACGATATGAAAATATGTCTCTTTGAATTGGGTGTCTTGTAATTTTTAACGAAAATGTCAATTCATGTTGTTATATTTGACATTTGTTATCTTTGTCAGCTATGTGTAACTATTTTATTCATCTCATTCTATACGTTAAAACTAGTCCATGATACAAACAATAAACAGGAGGCGGGAGGGAGACAAACAAAAAGATGAAATTTTGGTATGCTACACAAAGATCCAGTTACAATTAATTAGATCAAAGACACAAATATGTGCACTCTAAGTTGGCTATGGATTTTCCCGCCTTTCCAACCATTTTTAACATTAAAAATTAGAAACAAGCAAAACAAACCGGAAAAACCGAAACCGAACCGAAAACCGAAAAACCGAACCGAAAAACCGACCGAAACTAAAACCGATGGTTCGGTTTTTACTTTTCAAAACCGAAAATGTTTCGGTTTGGTTTTCGTCCAAAAACCAAACCGCAAAAACCGAACCGAACCGAACCAGTTTTATTATATAATAATATCTAATATCTAATTAATGTAATATGATTAAATAACTAAATAAATAAATTTATAAATTCATATTTATTTTGTGAGTGGATTTATAATATATTTATCTTAATGTTTATGTTTGTATATGTGTTTGTCGTGTCGCGTGTTTTGTGTGAATAAATCAATAAGTATTCAATAGTGATTACGTGTATGTTCACTTGTATATATATGTCTCATTTATATGTTTGTAATTGTAGAATTATGCAATAAACATTATTATGCTTAGATTGAAAAAAAGTAAAGAAGAATAAATAATTTTGTACATAAAACAAGTTTGTTTGTATAATTTGGCCATACCCAAATATTAACGGTTAGAAACCGAAAAACCGAACCGAAACCGATAACAAACCGAAAAAACCGAACCTCCAAACACCGAACGGTTTCGGTTTTGGGTTCTACAAAAACCGAACATTGTGGTTCGGTTTCTGTTTTAGCCAAAAACCGACCCAAACCGAACCATGCACACCCCTATTAAAAATCCTTGATTTTATTCTACATCATTTCTTCTCCTAATCAAAATTCTAATCCGTTAAATCGATTCTAACTTGCTTATTTCATGTTTCTATAATTATGTCTGTTTGAATTTTCATTTTTCGTTCATTTTCGCCCAATCTAAATTGCAGTAGCACGATTTAGGGCTATGATTACCTTCTCTACCCTCTCTTCTCAAACACAACATCAGTACCATTGGCTGTATTCAATATCACTATCCTTCTGCTTATTCATACCATCCACTGGACCCAAAACCACCTCTTTAGTTTCACATGCAACACTACTCTTTTTCGTTCAAATACTTTCCATCCCCTTAGTGATTTCCCCTTCTTTTCCAATATTCATTCCCACATTACCAATCCCCATTTGGCTATACGCTTCACCATTTTCACTATTTCCACTTGTCTCTATAAAGTATTCAAACACCCCTATTTTCATTTTATTTCCTTGAATGGGCATGTTTGGTTGGAAGAAATGAGCTAAAAAAATGGAAATAGATGGAATTCCTTTGTTTAGTGAAGGGAAATAAAAAAGCGAAGAAATAGTTTTCTCTCTGAATTTAATTTATACATAAAACAATATCTCTAGGTTCCTTTAGTTTTGAAGTGAAAAATGAATTCTTTAGGTGACTTGAGTTTCACATGATATTTTTTTTTTCACAAACCACCTCTAAAGTCCAGACCCAATTGTGTTCATATTCAAAATTAATATAATTTCACAAAACACCTTAAAAAATAAGAAACACACACGAATACGAATTGTTTTTTCACTTTTTTTGCTATATATGACATAATGTCAATAACTAATTTGTAGATCTTCTAATTTATGAATTATTTTTCTCTTTTTTTCTTTTTTTTATGAGTAAACTTCAAAACACATCCTTGTGGTTTACCCTGTTTCGCACCATATATCCCTCTCGCAAAAGTTTTAACAGATACATCACTCCGTTAGTAAAATTTAACCTATATACATCCCTCGGTTAAAATAAGGACTAACGGTGCAAATTATTTCTCCGTTATCTCCTAACGGACAAAAACGTAAATAAATGGACGAAAACTAAAAAAGAGACGAAAACGTAAAAACCGGAAGAAAACGTAAAAAAAGAGACGAAAATGTAAAAAAAACGGACGAAGACTTAAAAAAACAGGCGAAAACATAAAAACAGACGAAAACGTAAAAAAAACAGTCAAAAGAAAGCGTAAAAAAACGGATGAAAACATTAAAAACGGACAAAAACAAAAAAACAAACGAAAACGCAAAAAATGTCCAAAAATGTAAATAAACGGACGAAAACGTAAAAAAAATAGACGAAACCGTAAAAAACGGAAGAAGCCGTAAAAAAACGGACAAAAACCTAAAAATACGGACGAAAACGTAAAAACGGACGAAAACGTAAAAAACGACGAAAACATAAAAAAGCGATTGAAAACATAAAAGAACTAATTGTGCAAATATCAGTTAACCTGGAGGACTAACGGTGTAAATATTTTATATCTCGTTAGGAGATAACGGAGAAATAATTTGCACCGTTAGTCCTTGTTTTAACCGAGGATGTATATAGGTTAACTTTACTAACGGAATGATGTATCTCATTGAAACTTTTGCGGTGGGATGTATAGTAAAAAGGGTAAACCACAAGGATATATTTTGGAGTTTACTCTTTTTTTATTTTGTATTTTCTCATCAAACAAAATATTGTTAAAACAATTAATAATTTATTTTATTTTTTATTTTTCAAGTTAAGTTTTTGTTGCTATCAAACAGTGGAATGCATTTAACTTCTTTGTTGATTTCTATTTTCTGAATTTCTAGTTTCTTGCTCATTTCATTTCTATGAATTTCTCTCTACCAAACATGTTATTAATACTTTTATGTTTTGCATTCAAATTATATATCGAATCATCAAATCTAAAGGAAACTTTCAATTGACTTTTCAAAATAATATGCATAATAAACAATTACATAAAGTAAATTTCGTGTCAATTTTTTACCTACACCGCTGTTGGATGTGTTTGTGTGACTTTTCTAAAAAGAAAAAAAAAATTATATCTAGATTTCTCTTAAAAACATCTAGAATCGATAATGGAATACATGTCTACAACATGCAGCCTACCGCAAAATCAAGTGACAGTTTAGTGGAGAAGCCACTAAGAAACCCATTAAGCATATTTTGATCCCTCTAAGCCGACAGCTCAGCTTGGCGTGTGAACAGTGTCGGCTCAAGCCGCGGCTCCATAGTGAACCTAAGCCGCCCCACTCCCTCAAGCCGACCTCCAAGTCGGCGGCTTTAAACGAGGCTCCCTCAAACCACTTCAATGAATGTTATAAAGTATAATTAGGGATGACAAAGGCGCGGGGAATATCGGGAATCATATTTACCATCCCCATCCCCATTTCTTTCTCCCCATCCCCATCCCCGCCCCCATCCCCGTCGGAGAATCGTTTTACATCCCCATCCTCATCCCTAGGAGGCGATCGGGATCCCACAGGATTCGTGGATTTTCTCAACTTATAAATTAAGCATAAAACTACATAACTAATCGAAAAATAAAGAATTGACATATAAAGGTCTTAAAAGCATACAATATACATAGTTGATTTAATTAAAATGTCATTTAACTTCAAATCATTGTAAATATTGAAACATCACATATAATATAAAAATAAAGTGTATCGAGTGTGTGTATTCGGACAAAATACCGGTTGAATAATATGTAGTTAGTGCTTAACATTTTAAAAGTATTTAGTTCATTAAAATATTAAATATCATATATACATACAAATATACTTCAAGTATAATACTTTTCAATACTCACTAACACATACATATACATGTACATGTAGTATTAATATGCATATAATTTATATATATTTATACATTAAAAAGTTGAGAGTCGGGTTCGAGGTCGGGGATTTATGCTATCCCCATTCTCGCCCCATCCCCGATTTCATAATTCGGGGATTCTGCGTCCCCATCCCCTGTCAACTCAGGAATTTCCCAGTCAAATCGGGTTTAGGGATCGGGTTTCCATCGGGTACGGTTTTTTTTTCCATCCTCAAGTATAACATTTAAATACGCATTAACTGCTTGTATATTTGATAATAAGTACTCAACCCTTGTATTAAACATCTTTCAATGATCATATGTATCATCAATTATGCATATTTAAATTTTGTTTAATGTAACGCTTAGGGCTACAAATAGCAAAACTTTTATTTTCATACCCTAGATCCCGTTTATGAAAATATATATTTCTACTTTTTCTAAATAAATACAATATTTAAGAACATAAATGATAAACTGAGATGGGAGGGTATATGAGTTTTAAAAAGGATGTTTTGGTAGTGAGACAACCATGAGGGTTGTTTGTAAGGGTAAGCAAAACCATCGACGACCGAAAACCGACACAAACCGACTCCGACCGACACAAACCGACCTATAATCGGGACTCGGTTTAGGTTTTCCACGATGTCGGGACTCGGGTCGGTTCGGGACTCGGGATTAACCGAGAAAACACAAAGAAAATCACACAAACCGACCGAAACCGGCTCTGACCGAACCGACCGACACAAACCGACCTAGACTCGGGTCGGGATTAGGTTAGGGTTTTCCATTTTGTCAATTTCGGGATGAGCCGGGATCGGTCGGGACTGGTCGGATTCAGCCCGAAGCTCACCCCTAGTTGTTTGGTAAATATTAAAGCAAAAGCTAACGCACACCCTTATGGTTTTAAATGAGCATATCACCCCTAACTTAATTCAAAGAGGGATGTAATATGCTAGCGTTTCACCTTTTAGGAATGATATTAAACAATAGTATCTACAAGGAATGATTTGTGCCAAATTCAACAAACCATAAGGATGATTTCTGCATAATTATAAATGTGCAAGTTTGTAGTATTTCTTGTGACAGATTCATATAATGCTATGGATATTGTTTCACATAGGTAATGGCGAGCCTACTTAATCATCCTTCCAGTATCAATATTTTTGTCATTAAGTAATCATTTATATTTATACTTCTCAACAATGCGGCAAAAGTGGAGAAAGAAAACCCAAAGGTGACGTACTTATATAAACTAAACGACTAAACGTTGTGTCACTTTCTTCCCAAACGTACATCTAAATCAAACACTTCTTCAAAATTCAAAGATGAGCGGTTGAGATAGGAATTGCGAAAGTGATATATGAACCAAGAACGATATGTCCTTTTAATCTATAATCAAATTAGTTTATTTTATTTATTATAAATGGCATCAGATTTCAAAGGATTCATGGACACACATTTGTAATATAACAATTTTTAAATTGTATTTCAAAGGTTTACAATTATCTATTGTAAACCTCCATTAAATATATGAATTTTACATTTTCTGAAGTAACAACTAAAAAATAACTGTTTATTATGCATATTATTTTGTACAATTCAGCTTTTTTATATGAGTAAATTTCAACTCTTTCATAATATATATATATATATATATATATATATATATATATATATATATATATATATATATATATATATATATATATATATATATATATATATATATGGATGTATTAACAACGTGTAAACACCTATGTCTAAATATCCCGTCGCAACGCGAGGGGTCTAAACTACACGTTCTACCTACACATTCTAAAGTTCTTTTTGAAAGGCAATAAATTTATATTATAACTAGCAAAATGCTAGGGATGCAACTAATAATACAACAACACTAACCAACTTGTCAACTCTAAACGACTATAAAGTTTAGAATGACCTCATTGTTAAACAATCTAAGAGAGACTTTTGACATCCAAACCTAACAAATGCTTCACTAAAGGGAATTTACCTGGTAGAATGTATAGAAACGGGAACAAACCCGACCATGACCTCAACCAACTGATACAAAACCCGCCAGAACCTTAAACCAGACATCTTCGGCCATACAATCATACAAAGTGGTGTCAATGTAGGATATAGAAATGGTTGACGAAAAAACCTCACGACTATAAAACCACCACATGTTGAAACAACCATGATAGGTACCCTTATCGACCCATAACTCTTGACCCACCTCATCCACCAAATCAAAAGTACCTTAACCTAAATCCTAAACACCACCAAACGAGAACCAATTATAACAACTACTGCAACACCGATCCAAACCACTACTCCACATATATAAATCGCACTTGACCAACCAACCTAAACCGCTACTTGACAACTACTTAACCACCTATCTGGACCCCACTTAACCATCCAACTGAACCACTCCTTAACCACCAACTTGAACCATTATTTGACTAAATGATCCGAAGTACCACATTAACCTCAAGCAACCGCTTGAACAACAACTAAATCATTCATGACAGGCCATAAATGATCAACTAACTACACACAACTAGAAAACAAAAACAAAAACAAGCATAAACTAAGACACATCAATCTTATGCTAAACAAGGGAAAAACAACATATCCAAGTCTAATGTCATGGATGACACTAACCTTTAATTGGGCTGCAGATAGACCACAATCATCAAAATAATTATCTTCATAATCATTGTAGTCACATGAACCATCTTTCCATTGCTCCAAAAGACTCATCTCGTTCCCTCCACTACCAAAATAATTAGTCTCGTTAGGATATTCCAGAACATCATCATTGTCGCTATCAGAAACAACCACATTACCCGCCTTAATTAGGGAATGGGTTACCCACCTTAGTTGAAGAAGTACATGTAGAGGAAGAAATACTAGGCTTAGTGGTCGCATCCTGCTCCTTCTTTCAAATCACTCACAAGTTGATCTTCACTAACATGCTCACCCGAATAATCAACTTTTTTAGAGGTTTACCATCATCATCCACAAGAGTAACTTTCCCATCAATAATTAGCTTTTCAAGCTTCTCAATACTCAACAATAGGAGTAGTAATAGTGCTACTAGTTTCAACATTCCAGAATAAAGAGCCACTAGAATTTGCCCATTACTAGCCAAATTTGAATTCCCCCCATTGGTACCCTACTCTCCATCATTTTAACCGAATTAAGCACATCAAATGGGTTTGAATTACTAACCTCTTTAGTAGGCTCAACACCTTTCTTCATACTATAGTTGGTGGTAGGATTTTTTGAAACATGTCTATATTCTTTTACAGGTTTAAAACTCACTTTCGGACCAACCCGAACACCTATAGAGTCGACCGTCGGTTCGATTATGACCAAAACTCACGTTTAAAACTTTCGTCACAACCACATTAGATTTTGGGACATTCCTCCTAGTGGAAAACTAGAAGGGGGTTGAATAGTTTTACCGATTAAAAATTCGTTTTAAAATATTTAGATCAACTTATGTTAATCTATTTATATATGCATGTTGGACGTTGATAGATAGATATGTAAGTATGTAATGTAAAGGTAAAGAGTAAGAAACACAAAACCACGACACAAGTATTTATAGTGGTTCGGCTACAAGGACACCTTCCTTGCCCTACTCCACTCCTCGAGTCACCTGCTCGAGAGTTCGTAATCACTACACGACACAACTCCTTATGGCGGAGAAGCCTTCACAACATCGCCTACTCTTTTTTCGGTACAAGGCTAGACACCGGGTTCTTCCACAAGGTAGAACCACACCTATCACAACGTCGCCTACACTTTATCCGGTACAAGGCTAGATACCGGGTTCCATTACAAAGGAGGAACTACTACCCAACACTACATAACACTTATCCCAAAAGAGATCCGCTCCTTATGACAACATCAACAAGGATATCAATATCCTTTGACCCAATAATAATCTTTCTTGTACATTGACACACCATATCGAATGTACACCTTAGGCACCTTTCACTAATGCCTTTGACTCGATTTCTAGGCACCCTTCACTAATGCCTTTTGACTCGACTTCTAGGCACCCTACACTAATGCCTTCATCTTAACTCTTTTGGCATCCTTCACTAATGCCTTTGACACGGACGTTAAGCACCTTTCACTAATGCCTTCGTCTTGACTCTTTCGGCATCCTTCACTAATGCCTTTGACACAACACTTCTAGAGATGAGGAAAGAACTATCAACAAGAGAACCTCGGTAGTCTTGATGATGACGAAGCATGGCAACTCATGGACTTGAGCTTGCTTGACTTCAAGAGGTGGTGATCTCGCCTTTAAGAGGAACCTAGAGAATCACATAAAAACAAACACAAACTACATAGAGAGATCCTTTGGATCTTAGGTTAGAAAGTTTACAATACTAGGTGAAAGTATGTGTGGAATTCGTTACCCAAAATGAAGAAATGGCTCACTATTTATAGAAGAAAATAAGTTACTGTTCCACGGATCCCTTACTTGAGGGATCCGTCCAGTGTAAACTGGGGGAACCATGGGACGCTCCTCTTTGCCCATGGATTTTGGGTCATGGGTCATGGGTCATGGGTTATGGGTCATGGGTCCTAGACTTTGGACCATGGGTATCCAAGTAGATACAATGTATCTAGTCTATGGGTTATGTGTTAGCTCCATATGTCATGGGTAATACCCATCTATGACTTATGCATGATGTCATGCAATGGGTTATTGGTTATGCTCCATGGGTATGGGTCATTGACTTTGGGTTTTTACCCAACTACATTCAATGTATTTAGTCAATGGGTCAAATGCTTAAACTCTACCCATTATATTACCCATTATAATACATACTAATTATGTATATATCTACCCAATATGTAAACACTAGTTGTTGTACATATGTATTACTAAATCATAAAAACACTATTACTTGTTTGGTGTTTTATATGAAGAATGTAAATGTGTTAGTAAACTATTGGCTCAAACCATTTACGTATTTAATTTGTTTCGTTAAAATGATTTTACGTTTGTTATCGACAAAACATTAGAAGATCGTAAAATATAAATAAACGATTTTATAGCTTAATTGTATTAACAATCTCCCCCTTTTTGTTGATGAAAAAGCATAAAATTATTTTAAGGAAAAACTAAAATTCGTAAAAGTTTGAATTGGAGTTTTTACTTTCTTCTCTCCCTTTTTGTCAAAACAAAAAGAGCGTCGAAAAGAGACTAACATTGTTTTTAAAAAATGTAAAAAGAAAGAAAAAACATGTAAAAAGGATATAGAGAGCAAGTGACGGAAAGTGTTCTCGTCTTAGCTCCCCCTTGACGAGTCCATCTCTTTGTGAGGGCGTCAAGTAAGAAGAAATACTAAACTAGAGTATTGCAACTATGTTTGCAAATGGTTTCGTCTTAGTGACGAATATGCTTCCCCTTGATGATTGCAACTTTGCAAAGGGACGTCATGTAATGTAATCCTAATGTGAAATATATTGCAAATGATTTTGCAATGTATCGCTTTGACACAAAACTCCCCCTAGCTTAGGGTGTCAAAGTCTTCATGTGTATATTGAAAATCTACAAAACAAATGTTAGAAAACAAGTATATAATGCATAATTTCCTGCAAATAAGACTTAAGTTAGTAGTAAGCAAGTCTTTTGTTGCACGGTTCCCTCTTTAAAGGGATCCGTCTAGGCAAAATAGAGGGATCCGTCTGCCTGAAAGTTTAAGACAACAATGGTGATGAGAACACATGATGTCAACATCAAAATGAGATATGTATTAAGGCACCAAACATATACTCAAGACAATATGGCATAAAACATGTAATTTCATTCAATAAAGTACGAGAGATGATCTACAAATCTCTAAAACTAAGAGAATGATTTAACCATGTAATATGATTCCTAAACTATCTAAATTAAGCTTAAACTAGGATACCACTTAAATCCTTAAGCTCACGGTTGTTTAGGTTTGTTGACCTCATCGAAATGTTCGAGGAGGTGATAAAACATGGAACGTTGCTCTTCACGTAGTTCATGTATCAAGCCTTCAACATGTTGACAATGATAACAATCATTGTCATGGCTTTGAAAAGGTGGTGGTAGAAATGGAGCGGCTTGATGTGGAGGATCAACTGAAGAGGGTTGAGGATCCTCAAAAGAAGGAGGGATTAGTGAAGGCACATTCAATGATGGATCAACAAAGGATGATGGTGGAGGTAGAGAGGTGTCAACTTCCATGTGGTCGAGTGGTTGACTTTGATGATTCCTCATAATCCAAAATGGACTATTTGAGGGTGACGGAGAAAAGGATGCCGGGGCTAGTGTTGATTCAACACCTTGATTTTGTTGCGCTATTCTTTCCATTGAGAATGTTGGCAATGGTGGAGGATGAGATGGTCTAGGATGCAAGACCTCTAGATTGTAGAGGTGTGGTGAATGATATGGCTCTAGGTACTAAAGGTGATGGTTTAATGGAAATAGGAGTGTTTGGTTTAGGGGGTATAGTGGTGTTCGGTATTGGTAGTTTTGTGGGAATAATCCTTTTGGGGATTGGTTTGATATGTGGAAGAGAGATCCTACCATTTTTGGATTTAACGGGAGATGATTCGGTTGAAGAAGTTTCTTGAACAACACGAGCAAGTTTCTTTGGTGGTCCTTTGGTAGATGAATTACCACTAGGAGCTTTCCTCATTATGAGATGATAAAAGAGAATTAAGGTTATAAGGTTTCTAAATACTGAGAATGAGGATGTAGATGATGACTTTAGGAGTCTTCACAAGATGGTTTATAAGGAAAAGGATTTGGCAAGTGCATTCAAGACTTAAGCCACTAAGATCCTTTGGAATGTGATGATTTGCATGCACAAGAGTCATATTCAGAGTTGCACTGATCTAGGAGTTTAATTAAAACAAGATGGAGTGTTCAAGTTAGCAAGAAGGGCTTGAAATTATTGTTTTAACTACAGTTTTTGGTGAATCTGTCACCCGGATCCCACGGTTCCCTCCAATGAGGGATCCGTCTAGGCTAATCCTAGGGATCCGGCTCTCAGCAGCTAAGAAAGAAGGAAAATGATGTTTGTAAGGTCTAATACCTATACCTCTTGAGTGTTTCAGTCTTCCTAAGTATCTTAAATGAAATGATACTTAAATGATCAAGGGTAATGAGTGATGTAGCTAATGATTGCCTTTTATGGAAGAACAATGGGACTTTTATGAGTACCAATGAATGACCAAAGATGACACTAGAAAATTTAAGAGTGTCAAGTGGAGGTAAATGATCCTAGAGACCAGATAGTAACTTAAGATAATTTTGGAAAATATCTTAAAATTTATAAGAAATGGAAGAACTAGTATTTGACCCATTTTGAGGTAGGGATGACTAAAATCAATTTGCTAAAATTGAGAGATTTATAAAACTAGATGTGTTGGCGTGTGAGAGATGATGTGTGAGTATAGGAGCGGAAGAATGATGAGTTTTGGTGAAATGATAAATCGAAAAGCACCTTGAGTGTGATCCTAAGTGAGCTATGAGTGAGTATGAAACTTACTAATCGTGAGAAAGACTTAATTGGTCCTAAGGCCTTATGGTTAGCTAGTGTGAAGTGATCTAGTGAGCTGTTTTGATGTGTGGGGTTCTGCATTGTAAATATGTCACCCGGGATCCCACGGTTCCCTAAAAGGAGGGATCTGTCTAGTATATCTTTAGGGATTCGACAACTGTAGATCAGAAGAATCACATAAAAGAATGCAGATTTTGCACTATACTATGTATACCAATTGCTATTGGTCTCTACTCTAAAAGAACAACCAAAACAAGCAAAATATCTCATAAACCATATCATAAATAAGAGTAGTAATGATAATATCCAAACAACCAAAATACAACATTTCATAAACATAAGCATCCATTGTAAAATGATAAACAAAATGTCTAAAAGCAACCATAATCCTAATGTCTCTTTTGTCAATCTTTTCTCTTCCTCTTTCCCGAGACATAGTTAGTTAGGCATTGGATCATGCCCTTCAATTGTTTAAATTCTTCGGTCTCGTTTGTAAGAGTTGGAAGTTGTTCACAGTAGGTTATGGGGTCCAAGTTGACGTTGGCGACGGGGTTGACATTTACTTCTTATTCGTCCGAGGAGTCCGGGAGAGCCCAAGGTCTTCTTCCATTGACCATGAACCGTTTAGAGGGTTGTTTGGTGAGTGGTACCATGACGTGATCGGAAAGGAAATGATCGTCGTTGATTGGAGAAGGTTGCATTGCACTAACATACTCACAGAGTCGTGTTAGGAGCATACCATAAGGAAGTACCATGTTGGCGACTTTGAATACACCGGCCATTCTCTTCACCAAGTAATAGGCAAGATTAAATGGCCTTTGGTGAATGAGGCAATATATCATTTGGACAAGACATGCATTTGGATGGTCTTTGTTTCCGACCAAACTAATGACATTTTCCCTAAGAATTTCTTCCCACTTTCTATAGATAGGATGCATTTCGAAGAGTTCCATTTGAAAGGGATCACGGTGAATAAGCTCTTTGTTGCGGTTGAAGCGAGATTGGTCAGCTCTAATTTGGAAAATGGTGTCTCGAACAATTGCGGGGTCATCAAGAGGAGTGCGGTAGATTGGTTTGGAATCTAGTGCAAAGGATTGAGTGGAGATTGCCCAATCTTGGGAGTACATACAAATTCCTTCACAAGGAATGCGGAGGATTTGTGCAAATCTGTTGAGGGGTAGAATAAAGTTTTGTTTATTGATGATAAAAGCGATTGAGATGCTATCATCACTATTTCGAATGATCCTAACGCTTTTGTAGAATTCAAAGATGAAAACCGGACAAATTTGTTCATCAATATCAAGAAGACAATCAAAGTTGATTGCCGAGAAGACTTGACGAATGTCGGTATTTTCAAGGAAACATTCCTTGACCACACGACCTTCATGGATAAATCGTTTTTCAAGTCTTTTGAAGATTTTACGATCGGTTTTTGAAAACCCCTCTTTTCGATAGTACTTAGTGAGGTAGTGAACGGTATCATGGTGGTCTTGTTGGGTAGCTTTAGGCATGGTTGGTCCTAGAAAAACAAATATTCCAATTAGGTAAAATTTGTTGAGATGGGTTTATAGTTTTGATTTGTATTAGTTATATGAAAACCTTTTCTAATGATCAATTTTGCAAAACCTAATTTCATCAATTGATTAAAAAATTGAAAACCATAAACCCTAGGATGAGGATAATGAAGATTAGAACATATGAGTGTAATTACTTACAATGATGTTCTAGAGGAAGATGCTTGAGGATATGAAGCCCTCTGGAGATGAAAGCAGCAATTGGGTCATTTTTGTGTTTTGTGAGGAGAGGGAAAAGAGCAGAATTGGTTTTGAAAAAACGTATGGTTGGTTTCTGTCACACGGTTCTCCCAGATCCCTTGTAATTGGGATCCGGCTAGTACAACTTGTGGGATCCAGCTACTGTGGACACAAGAAGGGTGTTTGGTGTTATTTTTGTAATAAGTTATACACTAGCTTATGGAACAAAAATAGCTTTTGAGGTTCCTAATTGAATAGATGTTTGGTCAACGGGATTTTATAAGTTAATTATCAAGGATCTATTTGTGATGGCGGCGTTAGTTTGACGATCTTTTAGAAAATCAAGGAGGAATACTATTCCCGATGATAAGTAAGTCGGGAAAGTGGCGAAAAGAGACTTTTTAGAGACTAGCAATTATTAACGTCTAAATAAAAAAATAAAATCAAAATATTCATGTAAACGTAAACTAGCTAATTTGTGGATAAGTAAACATACCTCTTAAACTCTTGATATGGTTTATGGAAACCATAAAGCCGAAATACTTCATGAGCTTTTAAAGTAATATGTTGTACTTAGAATAAGTAGGTTGCGATTACTTTTAGGTTCTTTCTTGAAAGTTGACTTCATTTTTCTTTGAATAGTAATGAAGACTTTGGAGAGATCCTAGCATGAAGATTTCTTGAAAAGCAAATTTTAGAATAATCTATCACTATCCAACAGAAAAGAAACAATTTCTTTTAAAATATTTCCTTCTTTGTAGTTTTCAAACATACACGGATCGTATCAAGTTTTTAAAGTACGATATACTCTAAGAAACTTGGTAACGAAGCTCTGATACCAATTGTGGAAAACTAAAAGGGGTGGTTAAATAGTTTTACCGATTAAAACTTCGTTTTAAAATATTTAGATCAACTTATGTCAATCTATTTAGATATGTATGTTGGACGTTGATAGAAAGATATGTAAGTATGTAATGTAAAGGTAAAGAGTAAGAAACACAAAACCACGACACAAGTATTTATAATGGTTCGGCTACAAGGACACCTTCCTTGCCCTACTCCACTCCCCGAGTTACCTACTCGAGAGTTCGTAATCACTACACGACACAACTCCTTATGGCGGAGAAGCCTTCACAACGTCGCCTACTCTTTTTCGGTAAAATGCTGAACCGGTTCTTCCACAAGGTAGAACCACACCTATCGCAACGTCACCTACACTTTATCCGGTACAAGGCTAGATACCGGGTTCCATTACAAAGGAGGAACTACTACCCAACACTACACAACACTTATCCCAAAGGAGATCCGCTCCTTATGACAACATCAAAAAGGATATCAATATCCTTTGACCCAATAATAATCTTTCTTGTACATGGACACACCATATCGAATGTACACCTTAGGCACCTTTCACTAATGCCTTTGACTCGATTTCTAGGCACCCTTTACTAATGCCTTTTGACTCGACTTCTAGGCACCCTACACTAATGCCTTCATCTTAACTCTTTTGGCATCCTTCACTAATGCCTTTGACACGGACGTTAAGCACCTTTCACTAATGCCTTCGTCTTGACTCTTTCGGCATCCTTCACTAATGCCTTTGACACAACACTTCTAGAGATGAGGAAAGAACTATCAACAAGAGAACCTCGGTAGTCTTGATGATGACGAAGCATGGCAACTCATGGACTTGAGCTTGCTTGAGGGACCTAGAGAATCACATAAAAACAAACACAAACTATATAGAGAGATCCTTTGGATCTGAGGTTAGATAGTTTACAATACTAGGTGAAAGTATGTGTGGAAGTCGTTACCCAAAATGAAGAAATGGCTCACTATTTATAGAAGAAAATAAGCTACTGTTCCACTGATCCCACAAATCCTTTACTTGAGGGATCCGTCTAGTGTAAACTGGGGGAACCGTGGGACGCTCCTCTTTGCCCATGGGTTTTGGGTCATGGGTTATGGGTCATAGGTCCTAGACTTTGGACCATGGGTATCCAAGTAGATACAATGTATCTTCTAGATGCAATGTATCTAGTCTATGGGTTATGGGTTAGCTCCATGGGTCATGGGTAATATCCATCTATAACTTATGCATGATGTCATGCAATGGGTTATGGGTTATGCTCCATGGGTATGGGTCATTGACGTTGGGTTTTTACCCAACTACATTCAATGTATTTAGTCAATGGGTCAAATGCTTAAACTTCTACCCATTATAATACATACTAATTATGTATATATCTTCCCAATATGTAAACACTAGTTGTTGTACATATGTATTACTAAATCATAAAAACACTATTATTTGTTTGGTGTTTTAAATGAAGAATGTAAGTGTGTTAGTAAACTATTGGCTCAAACCATTTACGTATTTCATTTGTTTCGTTAAAATGATTTTACGTTTGTTATCGACAAAACATTAGAAGATCGTAAAATATAAATAAACGTTTTTACGGCTTATTTGTATTAACTTTCCTGAATATGACCAAAAACCTTACAACACGCACATCTAGGGGTTTTCACTCATATTCAACACGAACAGTAAACGTATAAAACCCTTCCCCAAAAAGTTTAGGAATAGCCACCATAATAGTATCTTTCAACTCGACATCAACCCAAGCTTCAATCATTGCTCTAGAATAGCTTGACCTACTCCATGATTGGGTGCACATATCAGATGTGTAAGAATCAAACATCAAAGAAGTACCAAGCTTAGAAGCAATAACACTCAAACTCTTCTCACTAACTGCAGTAACAGGGACACCATGGAGTTTAACCCACACCGGAACATTACCCACATCTTCTTTTAATAACTTTGTGGAAAACTAGAAGGGGGGGTTGAATAGTTTTACAGATTAAAACTCCGTTTTAAACTATTTAGATCGACTTATGTAAATCTATTTTGGATAATGATAGATAAGCATATAAGTAAGTAATGCAAAAGATAAAGATTAAGGAACACAAAACCACGACACGAGTATTTATAGTGGTTCGGATACAAGGATACCTTCCTTGCCCTACTCCACTCCCCGAGTACTCAACTCGAGAGTTCTTAAGCACTACACAACACAACCTCCTTAATGTGGTGGAGAAGCCTTCACAACGTCGCCTACTCTTTATCCGGTACAAGGCTAGACACCGAGTTCTTCCACGAGGTAGAACCAAACCTATCACAACGTCGCCTACATTTTATCCGGTACAAGGCTAGATACCGAGTTCCATTACAAAGGAGGAACTACTACCCAACACTACACCACAACACAACTACCCCAAAGGAGACACACTCCTTGTTACAACACTAGAAGGATATCAATATCCTTTAACCCAAACTATCTAACTTGTACATCGATGCACCAATGTACACCCTTGGAACCTTTCACTAATGCCTTCGACACGATCCTTCGGCACCTTTCACTAATGCCTTCAACACAACACTTCTATGGAGGGAGGAAAGAACTATCAATAAGATACACTTCAGTGGTCTTGATGATGACGAAGCTTAGCAACTCATGACCTTGAGCTTGCACATCTTCAAGAGGTGGTGATCTCGCCTTTAAGAGGAACCTAGAGAATCACACAAACATAAAACTACATAGAATGATCCTTTGGATCAGAGGTTAGAGATGTTAGAATACTGGGAGAAAGTATATACGAAGTGGTAGTGAGCAAGAGAGAAATGATTCACTATTTATGGACAAAACTTGTCTCGTCCCTCGGTTCTACGGATCCTCCCGAGGATCCAGCTAATCTAAAATCGGGATCCGACTCTTTGGGTCGGTTTAGTCCAGATTTCGAGTTGCAAACCGGGTTATGGGTTATGGGTTATGAACCATGGGTTATGGGTAATGGATTATGGATACCCAACAAGATGCAATGTACCTAGTCATTGGGGGGTCATGGGTCATGGACTTTGGGTCATGGATCATGGATAATACCCAACATTACTTCATGCATGATGTCATGCAATGGGTCATGGGTTATGGACCATGCTCCATTGGTATGGGTTATGGACTTTGGTTTTTACCCAACAACGTTCATTGTATCTAGTCATTGGGGGGTCATGGGTCATGGACTTTGGGTCATGGATCATGGATAATACCCAACATTACTTCATGCATGATGTCATGCAATGGGTCATGGGTTATGGACCATGCTCCATTGGTATGGGTTATGGACTTTGGTTTTTACCCAACAACGTTCATTGTATCTAGTCAATGGATCATGGGTTATGGGTCATGGACTTTGGTTTTTACCAATTACTTTTACCCATTACAATACATACAAAGTATATATGTACATTTCTATATTATGGAAACACTAGTTGTCATACATATGCATTTCTATAAGATGTAAACAATATTACTTGTTAGTGTTTATATAAATTGGTTTTATATAAATAATTTACTAAACATGTTTTGACATAGTTTTAACATGTTTAGTAATGGTGTGTTAGTAACTATTGGCTCAAACCTTTTACTTATTTTATTTTTTTCGTTAAAATGATTTTACTTTTGTTATCGACAAAATATTAGAAGATCGCAAAATATAAATAAACATTTTTATGCTTTATTTGTATTAACAATCTCCCCTTTTTGTTGCAACAAAACATAAGATTATTTTAAAAAGAAAATAAAATTCGTAAAAATTTGAATTGGAGTTTTTACTCTTTCTCCCCCTTTTTGTAGAAACAAAAAGAGCGTAAAAAAAACTAACACATTGTTTTGAGAAAAACTTGTGAAAAAGTAATAAAAATGAAGAGTAAGATGAGAGAAAGATTCTCGTCTTAGCCCCCCCTTGACGAATTCTCCCCTTTGTTGAGGGCGTCAAGTAATTAGGAAAGCTAAACGAGTGTGTTGCAAGTATTTTTGTAATGGTTTCGTCTTTGACGAGATGCTCCCCTTTGACGAGTGCTCTCTTTTGAGGAGGACGTCAAGTAGTATAAAACACCTAAGTGAATGTATTGCAAGTGTTTTTGCAATGCTTTGCTTTGATGAAAAGACTCTCCCTTGTTTGAGGATGTCAATGTCTTCATGTGTATTTTGAAAATCTACAAAAAAAATGTTAGAAAACAAGTATATGGTGCATAGTTTCCTGCAAATTAAATGAGATTCATATTAGTGAGAAAATATGTTTCTGTTACACGGATCCCACATATCCTTCCTTTGAGGGATCCGTCTAGGCTAATTTGAGGGAACCGTGTACCTGCATTCTTTTGATAGCAATGTAGATGTAAAAAGTGATGTTAACATCCAAATGAGATATATATTATAGCATAAAACATATTCTCATAACTATATAGCATACAACATGTAGTTTCATTCAATAAAACTTGAGAAATGATACACATATTTCTAAAACTAAGAGAATGATACAAACATGTAGTACATTTTCTAAAAATTCTAAGTTTTGCCTAAGACTAGAGAAGAGCACCACTTGTACTTGTATTCCTAAGCTCTAAGGATGAGTAGATTTGTTGATTTGGTCAAATCATTCAAGGAGATGATTAAACGTGAAATGTAACTCATTTCGTACTTCTTGAACTAACCCTTGGGTATGTTGACAATTAGAGCAATTATTGTCATGAGTAGGAGATGGAGGTATTGGAGATGGAATGTTTGGAGGTGAAATATCGGGTGAGAGGTAAGAAGGTTCCACAAATGATGGAGGGATTTATGGAGGTGAGTTAAGTGAAGTGGGATGGGTTTCAACTAAGAATGAAGGTGGTGATGTATGGGTTGATGGTGGAAATAAGGAGGTATCCATATGGTCCAGTCTTTGAGATTGGTGATTCCTTGTACTCAAGGATGGACTATTTGATGGTGGAGGTGAGTAGAATGCGGGTGTTGGTGACGTTCCATCATCAATGTTTTGGTGTGAAGGTAGTTCCTCATATAATGAGAAGGATGGTGAATGAGAAGTCCTAGGTGGTGAGTCTTCTAAGGAGTAAAGGTTTGGATGTGAAAGAGGTGTGGTGAAAGAGTGTAATCTAGGTTCTAGAAATGATAGTTTAGGTGTTTTAGTGGAGCTAGGTGTGTTTGGTTTAGAGGGTATGGTAGTGTTTGGTGAAAGTCTTTCAAAACCACATGGTCGGATGATAATTCTAGTGGTTCTCCTAGCTTTGGTTAGTTGAGTTTGTTGAGGAGGAGTGCTAGTGTTTGAGGTTTTGATGGGTGATGACTCGGTTGAAGAAATTTCATGTACAACATAAGCATTTTTCTTGGAGGAACCTTTGGTTGATGAGGTTGTGCTAGATGCTTTAGTCATGGTGAAAAATAGGATGTAAGGGGTGTTTTAGCTATTGATTTTGAATGGTGGTTTGATGGTGGTTTGAGAGCACAAACACACTAGGTTTATAAAGGATGAGATTAGGTTAGTGAATTTAATTTTAGACCACTAAGGGTCTTAGCATGTACAAAGGTCAACTACAATGTTGTTCTATCCTAGGGAGTCATTTAAGGCAAAGTAAAGTGTTTAGTTACCAATGTGAGTTTGAAATTGATGAGTAGAGTGAATTTTAACTGTTCTGTAGACCCGGTTCCAACGGATCCCTAACTTTGGGGATCCGTCTAGTTGAAATCCAGGGATCCGTCTTCATAGAGAAAGACAATTGAGTGATGATGTTCTACCAAGGTCTAGTACCTATATATCTTGAGTGTTTAAGTTCTCTAAGGTATCTTAAATGGTATAGGACTTAAATGTTCAACCATAATGAATGAGGATATCAAATGATGGTTTTTATAAGGGGATGGAGTTTTCATGTATGCACACAAGAGGTTAAGCATGATACTAAGATTTTGAGAGTGTCAAATGATCCTAGAGATCAGATGGTGACTTAAAGAAAATTTGAAAAATTCCTTAAAAATCACAAGAAATGAAAAACTAGTTTTTAGCCTATTTTGAGATAAAGATGACTAAAATCAATTTGCTAAAATTGAGAGAAATATCAAACTAGGTGTTTTGAGATGAGAGAAACAATGTGTAAGCATTGGAGCGGAAAAATGGTGAGTTTTGAAGAAATGATAAATCAAAAACACCTAGAATGTGATCTTAAGTCATTCATGAGTGGATGTGGGATCATTTGAGCCTAAGAGGGACTTAAGTGAACCTAATGTATCATGTTTAACTAATCTAATAAGGTTTGGAAGGTTGGATTGATGTGAAGGTGTTAAAAATCCATTTCTGTCCACCCAGATCCCACGGATCCTTCATGCGAGGGATCCGGCTAGTTATAGCTCAAGGATCCGGCTTCTGGGACCATTTCCTTCACAAAACGCGTGTAATATTTTGCACCGTGCATCGAAATTCAAACCTATTGATTTCTACATCAAGCATTCATGTATGTAAGTAAAGCATAGAAAGCATGGCATGTAAAAGTGACATATAAGCATGCAATTAAGAGAAACACCGACTTTTTGATATGATATCAAAGAGTCGTAAAATTCCTATTATGTTATCCTAGGTTAAGATGTCTTTGTTTATCGCCATACCATCGACTACTATTGAGTTCTAAAATAAAGGAAATATTGTAAGATGTTACATCACATTGTTCAAATTAAGGTCCTTGACCTTTCCTCCTATTACCCTTAAACTTCTCCTTCAAACCCCTCAAGCTTCACCTTCAATCCCCTCAAGCTTCCATTTCATTTCTTCTTCTTCCGTATTAGAAAATTGGCAATGCATTTGAACATCCCCTTCGTTTGTTGGAACTCTTGGGAAGGGCTTGGGATGTCCGAAAATTGGTCAATGTAAGACACGGGGGGTCGAGATGGTAGTTGCCTATGGGTTGCTTCCTTCTCCCTCCGTCTCCTCGGATGAGTCCGTTGGTAGATGAGGTATTTTACCTTCAACCATGAACCTCATCGTTTTCTCATCGGATAGAGGTACCATGACTTTGTTGCAGAAGAAGTGGTCATCCGTATAGGGAGAGGGTTCTAAGGCAAAGACAAAGTTAGCTAGGCGAGTAAGGAGCATAGCATATGGTAGCATCATCTTATCCATGTTAGAAACACTAGCCATTCGCTTGACCATGTAGTATGCGAGGTTGAAAGGAGTTGAGTTGACAAGGCAATAGATCATGTGAACTACACATGCGTTAGGATGATCCTTGGTTCCAACCAAGCAAAGGACATTCTCCCTAAGAACTTGTTACCATTTCTTGTAGAGAAGGAACATCTTCGAAAGTCCCATTTGGAAGGGATCCCGATAGATGACCTTTGAGTTCCTAGTTACCCGAGTTGGGGAGGCTCTATGAATAAAAATGGTATCTCTCACTGTGGCCGGTTCCGGGAGAGGTGTGAAATAAACCTCGTGCTCATCAACCATGTCATGAAGCTTGGATAGTGACCATTCATTGGAATATATGCATACTCCATGGTGAGGAATATGAAGAATCCGGGAAAACTCAACAAGGGTTAAGGTGTAGTTGTGTTCATTGATGATGAAGGCAACTGAGATGGTTCCGTCATCGTTCCTTATGATCCTAATGATTTTGTAGAACTCAGGAACAAATACGGGGCATATTTGTTCGTGGATGTTGAGGAGACATTGAAAGTTGATTCCCGAATAGACCTCGGGAATGTCGGTATTATTGAGAAAGGACTGTTCGACTACACGACCTTCATGAAACAACCGCTTTAGTAGGATTTTGAAAGCTTTTTTATCTTAAGGGCTAAGACCTTCCTTTCGGTGGTGCATTGGTATGTAATGAGCCTTATCTTGGTAATCTTGTTGTTTAGAGCTTTACATGATTGACCCTAAACACCAAAACCACACTATGGTGTTAATTAAGTGAATAGTTCCTTTTTGGGGTTCATCAAAAAATTTTGCTTAACACATCTCTTTTAAATTCATTTATGAGTTCTAATTTTTATTAACAATGTTTGTTTTTTGATTGGTTATCTTAGAAAACAATGTGATAGCAAATTGTGACAAACCCACTTGAATCAAAGTTCTCAAGATGTAAAAGTTATACTACTAGGAACTAGAGAATGAAAATTACAATGTAGTGAAGATAATACTTACACAAGTGAATGAATTCCTTGAAATGATGAAGAAAGATCTCCTAGGAACAGTAATCCTTGGGTTTTGTTCGTATGTGAAAGAGTAAAGTAAGGAGTAGAAGTGTACATTGATCATCAAACACTTATTATGTTTTACTGACGTGCTGGTTCTCACGGATCCCTTGTGTGGAAAACTAGAAGGGGGGTTGAATAGTTTTAGCAATTAAAACTTCCTTTTAAACTATTTAGATCGACTTATGTCAATCTATTTGGTTGTGTGTGTTGGATGTTGATAGACAAGCACATAAAGATATGTAATGAAAAGATAAGAGTAAAAGCACAAAACCACAACGCAGTATTTATAGTGGTTCGACTACAAGGACACCTTCCTTGCCTACTCCAATCCCGAGTCACCTACTCGAGTTTGTAAACACTAAACCAATCTCCTTATGGCGGAGAAGCCTTCACGTTGCCTACCCTTTTTCCGGTGCTAGGCTAACCACCGGGTTCTTTCACTCCAAGGTGAACCAGACCTACACAACGTCGCCTACCCTTTATAAGGTACTAGGCTAAGTACCTAATTCTTTCGCACCAAGGTGAACTACACCTTCACAACATCGCCTACCCTTTATTAGGTACTAGGTTAAGCACCTAGTTCCATTGCAATGGAGGAACTACTACCACACTACACCAACGACTAATCCCAAAGGAGATCTACTCCTTTACAACATCATCAAGGACATCAATATCCTTGGATGTAATGCTAGTCTATCTAGTACATCGAAACACACCATATCGAATGTACATCTAAGGCACCTTTCACTAATGCCTTTGACTAGATCTACAAGACACCTTTCACTAATGTCTTGTGTCTTAACTTCGAAGCACCTTTCACTAATGCTTCAAGTCTTAACTTCTAAGCACCTTTCACTAATCCTTCTTGTCTTGACTTCTAAGCACCTACCACAAGTGCTTATCCTATGGATGATAGATACCCTTCACTAATATCTTCGTCTTGACACTTGAGACATCTTTCACTAATGTCTTCAACACTACACTTCTTTGAAGAAAGAAAGAGATCATCAACAAGAGGACTTCAATAGCCTTGATGATGAGGAAGCATGGCAACTCATGGACTTGAGCTTGCTCGACTTCAAAGGTGGTGATCTTGCCTTTAAGAGGAACCTAGAAGATCACACAAAACAAAACTACAAACATAGATCTCTTGGATCTAAGGTTAGTGAGATTTAACTTTCGGGAGAAAGTGTATTGGAAAGGGGTTCGAAATAATGAAGAAATGGCTCACTATTTATAGAGAAAAATCCTACTGTTTCCCCGAATCCCACGGATCCCTTCCACAAGGGATCCGTCTAGCGTTAAGCTATGGATCCGTGGAACGCTCCTCTTTGCCCATGGGTATTTTGGTTATGGGTCATGGGTCAAGGGTTGAACCATGGATCTTTGGTTAGATACAATGTATCTTTGAGTGCAATGCACTTAGTCACTTGGGTATAGGTTGATCCATGGGTTTATGGATATTATCCATGTATGATATAAGCATGATGTCATGCAATGGGTTATGGGTCAAGATCCATGGGTTATGGGCTTTGGTTGTACTCAACTACATTCAATGTATTTGCCCAATGGGTTGTGATACTTAAGTTTCTACCCATTTATAATACCCATATACTACATACTAGTTATGTGTATATTTTACCCGATATGTAAACACTAGTTGTTGTACATATGTATTACTAAATCATAAAATCACTTATACTTGTTTTAGTGTTTTATGTGAAAATGTGAATATGTTAGAAACTATTAGTTCAAACCATTTCGTATTTTATTTGTTTCGTTAACATGATTTTACGTTTGTTATCGACAAAACATTAGAAGATCGTAAAATATAAATAAGCGTTTTTACGGCTTATTTGTATTAACAATCTCCCTTTTTTGTTGATGACAAAACATAAAATTATTTTAAGGAAAAGCTAAAATTAAATAGCGTTTGAATTATAGTTTTACTTTCTTCTCCCTTTTGTCGAAACAAAAGTGTTTGAAGAAAAGCAACACGTCGTTTTAAGAAAAACATGTGAAAGAAGATAAAAGTAAAAGAAATAGAGAGCAAGTTAACGGAAAGGATCTCGTCGTTACTCCCCTTGACGAGTCCATCCACAAGTAAGGCGTCAAGAAACTAATTCTAATCTAGTTCATTTGCAACTAACTTTTGCAAAGATTACGTCTATGTGACGTGTGCTCCCCTAGATGATTGCAATTTTGCAACGAAGTCATGAAATATAAATCTAAGGTTGCAAGTAATTTTAAGCGTATTATTTTGACACCAAGCTCCCCAGCTTTAGGGTGTCAAATTCTTCATGTGTTAATTGAATAAGCGCAAAACAAGGGTTAGAAAACAAGTATAATTTACAATTTCACGCAAATGTGGTTCAAGTTAGTAGGAGAACGTTTCTGTTTCACGGATCCCACTTCCCTCTTAGTAGGGATCCATCTAGGCAATTCTGTGGGATCCGTCTGGCTGATGACTAAAATCAGCGAAGGTGATATAACAAGTAATGTTATCACATAAATGAGATATGAATACATATGCTCAGAAAAATAACAAGTAGCATGTAATTCCATTTAATAAAACAAGAGTTATGATATACATGACTCTAATAATAAGAAAATAGACAATACATGACTAGGAGTTTCTAGACTAGCTAACGCTTGATGCTAGGACACCACTAAAATCTTCTAGCTCAAGTTTTGTTTAGGTTTGATCTCGTCGAAACATTCGAGGAGATGATAGAACATGAAACGTTGATCTTCTCGTACTTCATGTATCAAACTTTCAACATGTTGACAATGATAGCAATCTTTGTCATGGCTAGAGTAGTGGTGGTGGAGGAAATGAAATGGCTTGATGTGAAGGATCAAGTGAAGCGGCTTCGAGCTTTAAGCGATGGAGGGATTGGTGGAGGTGCATTTGAGAATGCCTCGACCAAGAATGATGGTGGTGGTAAAGAAGTGTCAACTTCCATATGGTCGGGTGGTTGACTTTGATGATTTCTCATAATCCAAATAGGATTATATAATGGAGATGGCGAAAAGGAAGCGGAGCAAGTGTTGACTCAACACCTTGATTTTGAACCATTATTCCTCTAATGAGGAGAATGTTGTCGTGAGCGGATGAGGCGGCCTAGGAGGCAAGTCCTCTAAATTGTAGAGGTGTGGTGATGATAGTGGGGATGTAAATGAAATAGCTCTAGGAACCAATGGTGATGGTTTAGTGGAGATGATATTGCTTGGCCTAGGAGGTATGGTGTTGTTAGGCATTGGTAGTTTTGTGGGTACTATCCTTTGGGAATTGGTTTGATTGGATGATGAAGAATTCTATCATTTGTAGGCTTGACGGAGATGATTCGGTTGAGGAAATTTCGTGTATAACACGAGCCTTTTTCATGGGTGGTTCTTTGGTGGATAAGTTACTAGTTGGGGTTTTCCTCATGATGAGATGATTTCAAGAGTGAAAGTTAGAGTGAGAGTGATGACTATGGAGGTCCTAACAAAGTGGTTTATAAACCAAGAGAATTGGCAAGTGCATTTAAGCCTTAAGCCACTAGGATTCATTGGAATGTGATGATTAACATGCACAAGAGTCAACTTTAGAGGTTGCATCGATCTAGGAACTCATTTAAGATGAGATGGAGTATTTGAGTTAGGAAGATGAGTTGAAATGATTGTTTTAGCAAGATTTGACCTATCTTGTCATCCGGATCCCAGGTTCCTCCTCGGAGGGATCCGTCTAGGCTAATCCTAGGGATCCGGCTATCGTGACTATGAAAGGCCCGGAAATGATGTTTCTAAAATCTAAGACCTATAACATCTTGAGTGTTTCAGTCTTCCTTAAGTGTCTTAAATGAAGGGGTGCTTAAGTACTTGAAGGTGGTGAGTGATGTAGCTAATGATTTGTCTTTTATGGAAGGATTTGGAACTTTCATGAGTACCAATGAATGAGCAAGGATGACACTAAAGATGAGAGTGTCAATTGAAGCTAAATGATCCTAGAGATCAGGTTGTGACTTAGGATTGTGTTTTGGAAAATATCCTAAAGGTCTTGAGATGGGAAAACTAGGATTTGATCAATTTTGTGGTGAGGATGATTTATGATCAACTTAGCCATAATCGAAAGATTTCTAAGACTAGATGTGAGGGATCAAGTAGAAAAAATGAAGTGTGAGTTTGAGAGCGGAAGAGTAATGGATTATCAATGAAGCGATAGATCTACTGGCGTCTTAGAATGTGATCTAGGTGAGTTATGTGTGGAAGAATCTACTTATCTTGATAAGGACTTAATTTTGCCTTAAGACACTATGTTTAACTTAATGTGAAATGTTCTAAGGATGTGTTTGAAATACAATGCTTGCAATTGCATTTTACATTTCTTAGGATCCCACGGTTCCCTAAAGATAGGATCCGTCTAGTACAACATTTGGGATCCGTCCATCTGCTAGGCGAACCTTTACTAAAGGTATGCAATGATCTTGACAATGCATTATATTCCAAGATTAGTTAAAGGAGTTCTAAAACTAAGATATCAAATGTAAGGTGTTTTATTTCATGAAAGAAATAGGATTACATTGATAAAGCACGAGTAGAGTAAATTGATCCTATTTGACTACTACTAGGTTCCTTGAGTGTTTTCGCTAGGAGGATCATTATGTGATTGATGGGTGTTGGTGGAATCAAGAATGAAGAAAGTCTTCATGAGAGATATGTTTAGCGGTTCCATCATCTTGTTCACAAATGCGTACAACGGACTTTGAAATTGAGGATGGAAGTGCATAACATTATGATAGAGGCATGTCAAGAACATTCCATAAGGGATGAGTTTATTCTTGGAGCCTTGAAGATTTGCAATTCTCCTTGCGAAGAAGTAGGCGAGATTGTATGGTTGTTGTGTTAGCAAGCGATTACAACATGTGAGCACAACAAGCGGGAAGAATTTATCGATTTCCCAAGACTCCAAACATTTTCACGTGGGATGAGTGCAAGAGGCTTGTACTCTTCTCGGATATCCCTTGTAAAGATAATGTTTGGATCGGAGTAATATGGTCGAGGTTTGCATATTATGCGATTTAAATCTTCCGGAGAGGTATGTGTGAACAATATGGACTATTTTCTTCACGAAAGTTGAAGAGAGAATCAAGAGACCAATCTTCGGTGAAGGCGCATTGTCCATGATTTGGAATCAGGAGGATGTGAGCAAAATGCCGAAGGTTAAAGTGAACTTTTGGTTTTGATATAAAACCAAAGAGATAAAAACGATCCTCGTTACGAGCGAGTTTGACTTGACGAAAGAATTCCAATACAAACCTTGGACATATTTTCTCATTAATTTAGAAGACATTCCAATCTATGGTTCGGAAGGAGATATTGATACCTTCTTGAATTGTAGAGAGGTGTCTGTCGTCCTTCATGGAAGCGGCGGGTTTTGAGATTATTGAACCCACGGACATGATTGCCAGGGGTGTTGGGCTCAAGAGAGATGTTCGGAGTATAGACGCTAGAGAATGAAAAATCAAACTCATATACATGCGACAATACAAAACCTATGGAGAAGATGAGTTAAAGGAAAGAGATGTTTTGAGATTAACCAATGATTATCTAGCGTTTTTACTAGAAATTTATTAACAATGGTTTTTACACTCCAACTACTTAAGGTTTTGATTTTCTAGTGGATTATTACTTTTAGAAAGATAGTGGTTTTAATCTTGCATGAAAACTATTTTTCGATAATATGGATCCCACGGTTCCTTTACAAAGGGATCCGGCTAGTATATCTTCAGGATCCGTGGATCCGTAGTAGCGCAACAGTTTGATAAAAGCATAGGTTTCTGGGTTTTATACCACAGTATGTTTTATCCTACATTTTCTTTTAGCATGCATACATGACTTCTAATGTATCACGAAAGAATATAAAACATATAAATCAAAAGAAGTGATAAACATATTATAACAATAATAACCTAGATAAACTAGATTATTAATAATATTGCATTTCAATACTAAGGATGATACAAAGGATTGGGTATATGACCCCAATATAGATTAACAACACAAAGTAAATGTCTCCGTATGTGAACTTCATCATAGGGAACACAAGTGCGATGAGTGTTAGGGCGATGAGCACGAGTGCGATGTAAACCATGTTGATGATGGATCTTCTTGGTTTCGGTTGAGATGGAATGAGGAGGAAGATGAAGTTTATGAGTGAGAGGAAATTTTTGAAATTGGAAAATTTGAAAAAGTGAGGGTTTGATAGATAGGTCGACGGTGGGAGTTTTATATGGAAGGAGAATTTTTGAAATTCGTGTTTTGTTTTATTATTGGATTAAAAGAAACAAAACATAAGTTTTATATACCACGACTTTAGACGAGAAATAAAACACGTATGTGAGAAAAAGGCTTCCTAATGAAGCTTCACGTAAAACATGTAATTGCACAAAAGATAATCATATAAATACCTAAATAGGTATACTAAATTATCAAGCAAAGTAAAAGAAAATCATACCTCTAGCGCACTTAGGAATGTCTTTACAAATGACACAACAAATGTCACTTAGACTATTCCCGCTCCTTTATGTTTAAGATACCTTTTAAGGAAGGTATTCTTGTTACCAGCGACTCCTAAAGCTTGGTGGGTATGAACTTTGACTAATCAACATGACAAGGAAGATTAGTGCAATTAAATGAAAAATAAATAAGAAAATGTTGTTATCAAATCAACATCCTAACATATAGTTTTGAAAGACATGGTGTTTGCTTTTGAAAAACCTTCTTTGTAGTTTTCAATTAACCATGGATAGTATCAAGTTTTAAAGTACAATATACTTCAAGAAACTTGGTAACGACTTTGATAACAATTGTGGAAAACTAGAAGGGGGTTGAATAGTTTTACCAATTAAAACTTCCTTTTAAACTATTTAGATCGACTTATGACAATCTATTTGGTTGTGTATGTTGGATGTTGATGACAAGCATATAAAGATATGTAATGAAAAGATAAGAGTAAGAAGCACAAAACCACAACGCGAGTATTTATAGTGGTTCACTACAAGGACACCTTCCTTGCCTACTCCACTCCCGAGTCACCTACTCGAGAGTTTGTAAACACTACACCAATCTCCTTATGGCGGAGAAGCCTTCACAACGTCACCTACCCTTTTTAGGTGCTAGGCTAACCACGGGTTCTTTCACTCAAGGTGAACTGGACCTACACAACGTCGCCTACCCTTTATAAGGTACTAGGCTAAGTACCTAGTTCTTTCGCACCAAGGTGAACTACACCTTCACAACGTCGCCTACCCTTTATTAGGTACTAGGCTAAGCACCAAGTTCCATTGCAATGGAGGAACTACTACCACACTACACCAACGACTAATCCCAAAGGAGATCTACTCCTTTACAACATCATCAAGGACATCAATATCCTTGGATCTAATGCTAGTCTATCTAGTACATGAAACACACCATATCGAATGTACATCTAAGGCACCTTTCACTAATGCCTTTGACTAGATCTACAAGACACCTTTACTAATGTCTTGTGTCTTTACTTGAAGCACCTTTCACTAATGCTTCAGTCTTGACTTCTAAGCACCTTTCACTAGTTCTTGTCTTGACTTCTAAGCACCTACCACAGTGCTTATCCTATGGACGATAGATACCCTTCACTAATATATTTGTCTTGACACTTGAGACATCTTTCACTAATGTCTTCAACACTACACTTCTTTAAAGAAAGAAAGAGATCATCAACAAGAGGACTTCAATAGCCTTGATGATGAGGAAGCATGGCAACTCATGGACTTGAGCTTGTTCGACTTCAAAGGTGGTGATCTTGCCTTTAAGAGGAACCTAGAAGATCACACAAAAACAAAACTACAAACATAGATCTCTTGGATCTAAGGTTAGTGAGATTTAACTCGGGGAGAAAGTGTATTGGAAAGGGGTTCAAATAATGAAGAAATGGCTCACTATTTATAGAGAAAATCCTCTTTTCCGGATCCCGGATCCCTTCCACAAGGATCCGTCTAGCGTTAAGCTAGGGATCGGTGGGCAACTCCTCTTTGCCCATGGGTATTTTGGTTATAGGTCATGGGTCGAGGTTGAACCATGGATCTTTGGTTAGATACAATGTATCTTTGAGTGCAATGCACTTAGTCACTTGGGTATGGGTTGATCCATGGGTTTATGGATATTATCCATGTATGATATAAGCATGATGTCATGCAATGGGTTATGGATCAAGATCCATGGGTTATGGGCTTTGGGTTGTATCGACTACATTGATGTATTTGCCCGATGGGTTGTGATACTTAAGTTTCTACCCATTTATAATACCCAATATACTACATACTAGTTATGTGTATATTTTACCCAAATTTGTAAACACTAGTTGTTGTACATATGTATTACTAAATCATAAAATCACTTATACTTGTTTTAGTGTTTTATGTGAAAATGTGAATATGTTAGAAACTATTAGTTCAAACCATTTACGTATTTTATTTGTTTCGTTAACATGATTTTACGTTTGTTATCGACAAAACATTGAAAGATCGTAAAATATAAATAAACGTTTTTACTGCTTATTTGTATTAACACCTTGCAAAAGGGATCCGGCTAGTTAAAACGTAGGGATCCGGTAGTTCAGCCGAAAAACAGTTTGAGTGGGTTTGATAATTTTGACACGGGAGTTTTTTATTTTGATTTCTGTCAATGGTCTTGCTCTATATCTTAGAGTTTGTCTAAGGTTCAAGGTTTTGACGAGTCTTCGTGTTTACAAAACACTTTTGACGAGTTTCCTTTTTACGAGTAAGCCATAAGTTGGGAACTAAGAATCATGTTAAAATACTATTTTATCATGATATGGAAAGTTTCGACTGGAAAATATTGACATAGATTACTATTGCAATGCCAATATTTCTATGTGAGAAGTGATGGAACAAAATTGTTGATTAGCCAAATTTCTTTACGAGGTAAAGATGTATAATGACTAGTTTATAGTTTTGTCTATGGAGATCAACCAAAAATACTATTCCTAATGATGTGTTAAATATGAAGAACGACGTTTTGGAGAAATTGTGATATTGAAGCTTAAGCCTTAAATCTACGAGTATTTTCATAGTATGTGTAATAAAATTATAACACAACTATAACACTACCTAATATAATTTAAAAACATATATTATTACTTTATCCACAAGTAATTAGCATGTTTTTGGATTAACTAATTATAGCTAGAAGAACATACATTTGCTATATATTCTTTTTATGATTTTGAAAATCATAGACGCGAAATACTTCATGAGCTTTTAAAATACCTAATCGTATTTTGTAAAGGCAAATCGTAATTACTTTGGTTTCTTATTTGGGTGTTCGCTTCATTTTCCCTTAGATGGAGCGAGGTCATTGAACGAATCCTAGCATGAAGAATTCTCAAAAGAAAATGTTAGAATGATCTATCACTATCCAACATTTAAAATATAAAAGTTTTCAAACATACACGGATCGTATCAAGTTTTTAAAGTACAATATACTCTAAGAGACTTGGTAACGAAGATCTGGTACCAATTGTTGAAAACTAGAAGGGGGTTGAATATTTTAACAGATTAAAACTCAGTTTTAAACTATTTAGATCGACTTATGCCAATCTATTTTGGATAATGATAGATAAGCATATAAGTAAGTAATGTAAAAGATAAAGAGTAAGGAACATAAAACCACGACACGAGTATTTATAGTGGTTCGGCTACAAGGACACCTTCCTTGCCCTACTCCACTCCCCGAGTACCCCACTCGTGAGTTCTTAAGCACTACAAAACACAAGTTCCTTAATGTGGCGGAGAAGCCTTCACAACGTCGCCTACTCTTTATCCGGTACAAGGCTAGACACCGAGTTCTTCCACGGTGGGAACCAAACCTATCACAGCGTCGCCTACACTTTATCCGGTACAAGGCTAGATACCGAGTTCCATTACAAAGGAGGAACTACTACCCAACACTACACCATAACACAACTACCCCAAAGGAGACACACTCCTTGTTACAACACTAGAAGGATATCAATATCCTTTAACCCAAACTATCTAACTTGTACATCGATGCACCAATGTACACCCTTGGCACCTTTCACTAATGCCTTGACACGACCCTTCGACACCTTTCACTAATGCCTTCAACACAACACTTTTATGGAGGGAGGAAGGAACTATCAACAAGATACACTTCAGTGGTCTTGATGATGACGAGCTTAGCAACTCATGACCTTGAGCTTGCACATCTTCAAGAGGTGGTGATCTCGCCTTTAAAAGGAACCTAGAGAATCATACAAACATAAAACTACATAGAATGATCCTTTGGATCAGAGGTTAGAGATGTTAGAATACTGGGAGAAAGTATATGCGAAGTGGTAGTGAGCAAGAGAGAAATGATTCACTATTTATAGACAAAACTTGTCTACTGTCCCACGGTTCCTGCTAGTGCAAAATCAGGGATCCGGCTACTGGGTCAGTTTAGTCCGGATTTCGGGTTGCAAACCAGGTTATGGGTTATGGGTTATGAACCATGGGTTATGGGTAATGGATTATGGATACCCAACAAGATGCAATGTACCTAGTCATTGGGTTATGGATCTTGGGTCATAGGTTATGGATCATGGATAATACCCAACATGACTTCATGCATGATGTCATGCAATGGGTCATGGGTTATGGACCATGCTCCATTGGTATGGGTTATGGACTTTGGTTTTTACCCAACAACGTTCATTGTATCTAGTCAATGGATCATGGGTTATGGGTTATGGGTCATGGACTTTGGTTTTTACCCATTACAATATATACAAAGTATATATGTACATTTCTATATTATGTAAACACTAGTTGTTATACATATGCATTTCTATAAGATGTAAACAATATTACTTGTTAGTGTTTATATAAAAATGTCTTTGTTTTTATATAAGTTATTTACTAAACATGTTTTGACATAGTTTTTATATGTTTAGTAAAGGTGTGTTAGTAAACTATTGGCTCATACCTTTTACGTATTTTATTTGTTTCGTTAAAATGATTTTACGTTTGTTATCGACAAAACATTAGAAGACCGTAAAATATAAATAAACGTTTTTATGGTTTATTTGTATTAACAAACTTCACATTCGGGTCCCTCTTTTTCAGAATAAGTGGATTATTACGAATAAACCATGCCCAATTAAACCAACCCATCCATAAAGCTAAACTGGAATGAGAATATCCCGGTGACGAGTTAAGCATTGATTTTACCAGTCCATATTTACCCCGAGTGTTCTTAACATAGTTAGGAACAACGGGGTAAGCCACACGCTTTCCCAAAAAGATTCCATATACCGTATTAGCAAACCATGCACTAATAGCTCTAATAGACTCCACCGGAACAACCACATCAACCCTGTTTCCCCCGGAGTAAATAAGGTGCGAAAATACATAGCCTTACTACTCGGACCAGTTGTAAATAAATTAGCATAAGAAGTGCATGGTTTCGGGTTAACATCAGGGCTAGTCGGTGCCTGCCCCACATTCACATCTTTAGTATTCATTGTAGCATCCATATTCTTCCACAACAGACGAGGATACCACGAACATATCCTTGACAGTCTTTGTAGAAGGTACAACACCACTTTTCTCCTTAACACCCCTCCCACCCCCACCTCCTGTTTGGCTAAAAAAACATCGCTCCATCTCCAAAACATTCACACCCTACATCACCTACTCAACCAGTTGTAACAACACCAAAACCTCTAACTCACCACGTAACCAAACAGGCACGTCCTGTGATTCCAAGACGACCCATAAACCCTAGAGTTTGAAGATCGCAACAACAGTCAAGTAATGAATAAACAAAACCCTAACAAAACACGATTGTAAGTTTTAAATAATAAGGATGATCGATCAATTAAACCCAACCAATAGCGGTCAAGAGAAACCCTAAAAAACATTAACCATAAACGAAACCCTAACAATCTAAAGCAAACCTAAACGTAAGTAGGATTAAACAAAGAAGCAAGATCAAACATAGGATCGGAAAGTTCAAGATTGGGAAGGAAGTCGATTAAGATTAAAAGTCGATTAGGGAAGGAGAAATCGCCACAGCAAGGACGGGGCCTATTTTCCAAACACCAACACTAAACGAAGATGTGAGAAAATGAAACTCAACAAACTAAGGTAAACCATGTCTTCGAAACCCACCAAACATTACATCGCTATGAGCATTCACCTAGTAGAAATAATGAAAATGAGTTACAAATGACCATGACCTCTAACACACTTGAAGACTTCGATTAGACCAGACCGGCCAGAGAGGAACGTGCCCACGAGGGTACCACCAGATGTTGACTCACCAGATCATTAAACCAAATAATCCCAACAGCACAATCCGTCTGAGTGGCGACATTGCAAAAAGCGGGGACGATTAACTAAGAAATACCTCGGAATATATAAACACCACCAACTAGAACGATCCTACTTATAAGATCTTTGGCTTCGACCCTGAACGAACAAACACCACAAATCCCGTCCATCACCAAAGACCCGAAACCATAAAATCGCAGCTCTACAACGACCATGACCCAAAAAGTGAACTTAATGTATGAAACTATGAACTAAGAACTTGTGCCTGTCTGACCCGATCCACAACCAAAAACTATCTGACCCTTGCAACATGCCAAAACCACCATGTTCACCGCAACAAAACATGTCTATCGGAAACACTTTCATGACACTAACCAAAAACCGATACTAAAGTTTAATTGTTTTATCCTCTCTTAAGAGACGTAAATTCGCATATTAGGCAATTGTCGATATTAAATTCTTTTTAGCTTTCCATATTAATATTATATTGTTAATTTGTTGAGTCCTTATTGTATAATTATAATGGATCTAGTTGAGTAGGGTTTAAAGTTAATGATATCATAGAGGCAGGGCCAGATATGGGCCTGTGCAGAGTGATCATTGCACAGGGCCCAATATCCATTTGGGGCCTCAAATCTTTATCCAATGCACAGCCAAACTCTAAACACCAGGCCCACTTAAATATTTTCTTTATTTTGCTTCACTTGCCAGCCCGTAGCAAAAACGAAGGTTAAGTATTGGGATTTTTTTATTTTATTTATTACTTGATAAGGTTTTAAAAGGTACCTTTTTGAGGGGTCGTTTAAGTCCTTATTTGATCACTTTTATATCCGTTATTGCTTAATATCGTTCCTTTTCACTTTTAGGTCTCTTGAAGGCAAAATCTTTGGAATGGCACTTATTTGGACGAAAAGGCGAATATATGAAAGAAATGGCCAAAGTCGAATCGAGACACTCAAAGTCTTGAAAACATAAGGTGGCGTCGGTGTTTTAATTGTTACGCGTCGGAGGATTTTATGACGGGACGAAGCCAAAACTCCTATTTTCAAGTGACGACGTCAAGTTATAAAAGAGTAGGCCGTCGCAACTCGGACGACCTAGATGTAATCCAGACGCGTCGAGAAATTTGAAGAGGACGGCGTCACAAGCATAAGGTGGCGTCGTCGCAAGTCTAACGTGGCCAAGACGAAACCCTAATGGCGGCGACACGGCGTCCACAAAACATAAGGTGGCCGCCGTCGCATATGTAATATTATATATAGAATCCGAATTTTCAATTATTTGGTGTGTAGTCTTTTGGAGTAAAACCTAAACCGAACCAAGGTCATCTTGTATAGTATTTTAGGGTTTCAAACCCTATCTTACACCAAGATAAGTGTTTTACTTCATTAATACAATTATGTCTTTGATTATTTGTGTGTATGCTTGCATGTTTTCCATGTCCGCTAATTTACTTGTGTGTTTGCTTAGGGAATATGAAACTTGATTATTGAATATTGATTGGTTGTCTCTTATCTTAGTTGATTAATGATCTAGTAATGCGATAGGTCATTCATTGTGTACTAATGCTTGATTAAATCTTTGTGAACCTTAGAATATGACTCCTTGAGTAGTTGTAAGTTAAACCATCCAAAGAGTGCCTTAGAGTAAGAGTTTATTATCCTAGTGGGTTTTGTAGGCGAGACCCTTTGGTAAGTTCAAAGAGTTAGGGAGAAACGCATACCCTACAACCTTAGACACACAACGCAACTAGGAATAAGGGCGTGACAATTCAACCACCAATAGGAGATAATTAAGGAGTAGTAAAACCTAAGTAAACACATCTTTAAACTATCATACGAGCACACATTAATTAGACATAGACTACATACACCTTAGATTAGATAATTAGATAAGTAGAGTAATCGATAGAAATACCAACCCCAAATTCAAACCCGAGATTAGTACCTTTCCATTTCATAAAAATATAAAAATACAAAAATAATCTTCCTCAACCCCAACCTTAGCGTAGTAACTTCTCACTAGCATTCCTATTCCCCAGAGAACGATATCAATACCCGTGGCTTACCCTAATACTACACTACAAAGATTAGGTTCACCGCTGGGGTGTTGAAAAACTTGCTCGACGAAAGGAAGTTCCTTTGACCCGAACTACGCGTGTGGCGTTATCAAGTTTTGGCGCCACGGCGGAATAGAATAGCTAGTTAGTAGTCCACCTCGTTTAGGTTTCTTTACTTGATTCCTATCAAGTAAACTTTTTCTCATTTTTAGCTTCCTCTTAGTCTATCCCTTTCTTCGTGACTTTTGTTCGTAAAACCATCACTCACCATGATACGTATCTTCCATGAAGATTCTTCACTCTACCGTTCCCAATCCGAAATTGAGAACGCAATCCTCAAAACCCTTCACCCATTCACCATTTTGGAAATCACCTAGGGCATAATGAGATAAATTGGCAACAACAAAGTCCTTTCTATGACTCGATTCGATGAGGAACTTGATTATGGTGAAGCACTTGATAGCGGGAGGTCATTAATGGAGTTAGTTTTGAAATTGAGGAAGACCCTCCCAATGTTTTGACCCTAGGTGTAGGATTGAGAAGATGGTCCCTTTAACATGCAATTCCCTTGCAATATAGGACTAGAAGGGTTCGATGCTTATTTGAATTCATTCTTACCTTTGAACTTAATCTCGAGGACCTATACAATAAAATCAAGATCAATGAGTTAACTTATCAAGGGAACAATGTTGTTGAAGCGATCACTCATTTGCACGTGTTTGTTGGAAGTTTTGCTTATTTGGTAGAGTTCATGGTCTTAGAAGACTTAGGAGAATTTATTGATAAGGACCTCACTCAAGTAATTTTGGAAAACCTTTCAAAAATTGACTAGGTTGAATGAGCGGATGATTGATGGTCTAATTACATTCTCGATGAAGTTGAAGATTTTATCTACCAAATGCCACGCACCCATCCTAGGTTTAAACATAAGGACATTGAGGCTTGTAATAGAATGACCCCTATTCCATTGCTTAGGGAAAGGGATAAGCGAAGTGGGCTTAGGTACCGATATGAGAAAACTAAGCGGTATTACAAAAAATGACTTGAATTAGGAGATGATTACAAAAAGAATGAAAGAACGTTGGAATGGCTTAAGTATGAGCACGTAAGCGTGTGCGAGGCAACGTAGGAGCACGACTATGAGTCTAGCTACAAGACTCTTAAATAAAGAAAAGCGCTTCGTGGGAGGCAACCCATGCTTAATTGTTTGCTTTTTAGTGTCATATATCTTTTATTGATTGTTTATTCTCAGGTTTAAATTTGTAAAAATGCTTTATTTTGTTTTTAACCTCGTCTTAATTGCATATAAAGGTATTTTACATAAGGGATAAGTGTAGGGAGGATTACACACGTTTTCAAGGAAACGTAAACATGTGAATAACAATTCATTAAAAGATATATTTGTGTGTTTGTTCGAGTCAAATGCTTGTATCGAGTCATAATGGATGTTTTGAAGAAATTTTTCCAGTTCTAAAGATGTAAATTTTTGAAATTTTTGAAAAATCGCACCGGTTTTGTCGGGATAACTGGCGTCAGATCGCAACGACGGCGTCGGGAAGGAGTAAAACAACAGATTACTTTTTCTCGTTTTACGAGCTACTTAAAAAAAATTGGAATTTTCGGTCTTAATTTTCCAGAAATTTTGTAAACATCCATTCCACAAGCATTATATCCTAGTTTAAATCGAGTCTTATATATATTATTACCGCCGATTTTACGTGAAGGTTTCGTTTGTTTTCTTCAAGTGTGCAAGTTTAATTTATCAAGAAGAAGCTACATAATATTGGAAGGAGCTTTTCACGCATAAACTATTCTTGGAAAGGATTTAACCACTACTTCACACACGGATCCTACCGAGCTAATCGGGGAGTACTAGTTTCTTTCGTTTTAATTACCTTCCAATTATCATAACTTTGATACTTTAGGGAACATTGGGGACAATGTTCGGTTTAAGTGTGGAGGAAAATAAAGCGGGAACTTTGAAACTATGCTTATCCTTGATTATTTGCTTTGTCAATTGTATTTGTGTAATAAACCATGAGAAAATGTCGGTTAGGGTAATTTTGGCACCAAATTTAAAATTTTCATGACATATAAGAGGGGCCATTAGTCTTAACAAAAGCGTCTCACGGATAGGAAGTTGCATGACTAGCACAAAACCCTTTACCACCTAAATTCCACCCAAAATGTGAGGATCGCCCTTAGATTAATAGGAATTAAAAGCATTCATCTTTAATGCTTAGAGTGTGAACCGGTACTATAATAGATTCTAGAACTTGTTTTGTGATGCATTCGAAATCGCTAGTAAGACTACACTTGTGTAGTTAGGAATAACTAAATGATAAGAGGCATTAGGATAACCCTTGTTTGATACCGTAATATAATTACTTCTTCCACATCGGTTGAGTAATTCCCCACACCCTGCGTTGTACTCATCTTTAGTACACGATACCCCTAGTTAACCCCTCGAGCCTATCCTTTTCACGGTTCTCGTGATGTTTCGATTTTCCGGAATATCAATGAAGAGCATTGTTTACACCCCACCCCAAATATACACCCAAATCGCCTTAGCTCTACCTGTATGCACTCACTTTTAGTGCATTATTGTTATCACCTTAAACCCTTAGTTCAATTATCTAGTTGCTTGCATGAGTTGCTAAGTCGAGTCATATCCTTTGTATCTGATTTTGGGACGATTGGGATTCATGGGAAAAGTTAAAGTTTATGAAATGACGGAAGGGCGTTAAATTCAAAATCCCTTTGTTTGCGTAATAATGTACCCCAAGTGTTTTGATCTTTTCAATTCGGGTCAAATTAGTGTTAGAGTAATAAAAACTCAAGTGTAGGGATGTGCCTATAAATCCCTATCATTTTGATGTTCTTGTAGAGGATGGTAGAGTAAAGTGTATGAAAAAAAAAAAAAAAAAAAAAAAAAAACGGCTACAATCTTACATCTATCCTTTAAATTTATGTTTGTTTATTTTAGTTAGCTAGAGTTTAGAGTGTCGAGTCTTGGCTTAGCAACGCCATTCTTCGTATGCTTGTAACATAAGAGATTTTTGACTTGCCACCACTATATAGCCTATCCCACCAAACCCTTTGTTTCCTACCGTAAGCTAACATTACAACCCTTTAAAGACCTCTTTGATAGTCTTTCCTAGGTGCTTTGCCAAAGCGATGGAGGTTTGATCTATTCTCAAGCCTATGGTAATCTATGTACTAGGACCGGTTAACGAGTGTTTATCTTCCATTTCCAATTTGTTATATTTCATATACACCGAGAGAGATGTGAGTATCCAAACACCCCATGTGAGGTGCTAGTATGTAATTTCCGTGCTTGTTATGACTTTCATGGGGCTTATATGTGTTGTGGACTGTTTTAAACCAATGCTTCATGACCTCTAACTTATAAATTAATTGGCTAAAATCACATTTGCTTGAGGACAAGCAAATACCAAGTGTAGGGATATTTGATAAGGTTTTAAAGGTACCTTTTTGAGGGTCGTTTAAGCCCTTATTTGATCACTTTTGTATCCGTTATTGCTTAATATCGTTCCTTTTCACTTTTAGGTCTCTTGAAGGCAAAATCTTGGAATGGCACTTATTTGACGAAAAGGCGCGAATATCTGAAGGAAATGGCCAAAGTCGAATCGAGACACTCAAAGTCTGCTGAAAACATAAGGTGGCGTCGGTGTTAATTGCGGCGCCGTCGGAGGATTTTTAATGACGGGACGAAGCCAAAACTCCTATTTACAAGTGACGACGTCAAGTTATAAAAGAGTAGGTCGTCGCAACTCGGACGGCCTAGATGTAATCCAGACGACGTCGAAAGTCAAGAGGACGGCGTCACAAGCATAAGGTGGCGCCGTCGCAAGTCTAACGTGGCCAAGCGAAACCCAATGACGGCGACACGACGTCATCACAAAACATAAGGTGGCGCGTCGCATATGTAATATTATATATAGAATCCGAATTTTTCAATATTTGGTGTGTAGTCTTTTGGAGTAAAACCTAAACCGAACCAAGGTGTCTTGTACAAGATTTTAGGGTTTCAAACCCTATCTTACACCAAGATAAGTGTTTTACTTCATTAATACAATTATGTCTTTGATTATTTGTGTGTATGCTTGCATGTTTTCCATGTCCGGCTAATTTACTTGTGTGTTTGCTTAGGAATATGAAACTTGATTATTGAATATTGATTGGTTGTTTCTTATCTTAGTTGATTAATGATCTAGTAATGCGATAAGTCATTCGTTGTGTACTTAATGCTTGATTAAATCTTTGTGAACATTAGAATATGACTCCTTGAGTAGTTGTAAGCTAAACCATCCAAATAGTGCCTTAGAGTAAGAGTTTATTATCCTAGTGGGTTTGTAGGCGAGACCCTTTGGTAAGTTCAAAGAGTTGGGAGAAATGCATACCCTACAACCTTAGACACACAACGCAACTAGGAATAAGGGCGTGACAATTCAACCACCAATAGGAGATAATTAAGGAGTAGTAAAACCTAAGTAAACACATCTTTAAACTATCATACGAGCACACATTAATTAGACATAGACTACATACACCTTAGATTAGATAATTAGATAAGTAGAGTAATCGGTGAAATACCAACCCCAAATTCAAACCCAGAGATTCGTACCTTTCCATTTCATAAAAAATAAAAATAAAAATAATCTTCCTCAACCCCAACCTTAGCGTAGTAATTTCTCACTAGCATTCCTATTCCCTGAGAACGATATCAATACCCGTGGCTTACCCTAATACTACACTACAACGATTAGGTTCACCGCCAGAGTGTTGAAAAACTTGCTCGACGAAAGGAAGTTCCTTTGACCGAACGATCGTGTAGCGTTATCATTACTAATGTTTTGGTTTTGCTTTCCTTATTGCACGTGTAATTAGCATACAAGCAATTAACAATTTTTTTTGCGTTTTCTAATATTCTATTTACTCGTTGCTTGTTGTTTACTCTAAGAATATTACTCCTAAGTGGTAACTGGTAACCTCGGCCTTGCCACATCGTGTTTCTCTCCCGACGACGCGACGACGACCTGATTCTTGCACAATGATGACGCGAGATTTTTATTATTTATTTATTTATTATTATTTTTAATCCAAACAGTTGGTTTGTACACTTTTCTAAGCTTTGAATTCGGTTGACTAGACAAACTAGTTCGAGCCTTCCTCCTCTCAACCGGTGACAACCGAATTGAACACCCCACAATGGGCAACTGAGTCGACCTAGGCTCAACCGAGTGGGTTCACCTCCTCATTGTGTTCAGCCTAAGATTAGAAACACACATTATATTACTTTGTTATAGCAATTTTCGCAAAATAAACCTTTTTAACATGCTAAAATTTTCGTTTTTAGGGCCGAGTATGTAATTGCGGCACAGGCTTGAAATCCATGGGACGGCCCTGCATAGAGGCATAGACAACTATGGCCATTTCACGTTCAACGGCTCAAACTTGCAACAGTATATGTTTATGATTTACTTCTTTACTGGGCTAATGCATTATTCACTTTTAATACTCCGATTATGATCACTCACCAATATGGTCCCATATGTTCCCCAACGTACTGTATGTAAAAACGAACACTATTTTTAAGTAGGCCATTCGTTAAAGATGATGATATATATTATACGAGCAAAAGTATACAAAAGTAGATCTATGCATCCTTAAATTGAAATATATTTAAGTGTTAATTATTGTGATTTATTTATCTCCGGATCTTGTTCTTTTATTTGAAACGGGTGGTGAGTTTTTGTTTTCACATTCTTTTTAGTTAAATAAAAGTTTTATTCTCACGTTCAATTATTGAAATGTCCACTAGTTTACTTCTTTTGTATTCGAGAAGACTTTGACCATGGATATAGGTCAGTCATCTTAGTTACATGAACATGTTGAGTAATAATACAAGGATCATTATTGTAGTACAGTAATTAATTAATTGTACTAGCTAGTAGTCGAGTAGCACTAGCTAGAAATAATGAATTATTGATTACTAATTTGTTGGCGCCTCCTATAAAGATGACCAACTCTCTAAACCCTACCCCCGCGAACATCACTCCATCACCTTAAACAACAACTCATTAATATAGTTTTCTATTTGAAACCATATTATATAATATGATGATCACTTGTTCAAGGTTAACCAGCAACCTTAAACCACCATCCTACACTTGCACTCCAAAATTTACCACTTCATTTCTACCCATAAGACTAAGACAAGGATTGAGTCCTCAAAAATGTTATAAGAATTCATCTTTTATTGTCAAAAATGTATTAAAAACTGCTACTACTGATCATTCTCCAAATATATCTTCAGATCTTGAGTCTATATTTTCCAATTCCAAGCCAACTATCCTTGTCTCCGAGAAACTTGGAGAAGGCGGTCTCGACCTTCTTAGAGCCTTTGCCAATGTTGACTGCTCCTACAACTTGTCTCCTGAGGAGCTATGCTCCAAGATCTCCATGTGTGATGCTTTGATTGTCAGGAGTGGTACCAAAGTCACCCGACAAGTCTTTGAAGCATCGAAAGGACGTTTAAAGGTTGTTGGAAGAGCTGGTGTTGGTATTGACAATGTTGATCTTCAAGCTGCTACTGAATTTGGATGTCTTGTTGTCAATGCTCCTACTGCTAATACTATTGCTGCTGCTGAGCATGGTATTGCTTTGTTGTCTGCTATGGCTCGTAATGTCTCACAAGCCGATGCTTCCATCAAAGCTGGCAAATGGGAGCGTAGCAAGTATGTTGGAGTGTCTATGGTTGGGAAGACATTAGCAATTATGGGATTTGGAAAAGTTGGATCTGAGGTTGCTAGACGTGCTAAAGGCCTCGGGATGCATGTTATTGCTCACGATCCGTATGCACCGGCTGATAGAGCTCGTGCTGTTGGTGTTGAATTGGTGTCTTTTGACGAGGCTGTTTCAACTGCTGATTTTATTTCACTTCATATGCCACTTACTCCAACTACTTCGAAGGTGTTTAATGATGCTACCTTTGCAAAGATGAAAAAGGGTGTTCGGATTATTAATGTTGCTCGTGGTGGAGTTATTGATGAGGACGCCTTGTTGAGGGCTCTTGATGCTGGACTTGTTGCTCAGGTATTCATATTTTTAAAATAATATATTTTAGTGTAGAAATACCTTTATATAAATAGACTGTGAATGTATGACAGGCAGCATTAGATGTGTTCTGTGAAGAACCGCCAAAGGATAGCAAGTTAGTGCAGCACGAAAATGTGATTGCCACACCTCATCTTGGAGCTAGCACAAAAGAGGCACAAGTATGACCCGTTTACTAATTAAACCATACTCTAAATTGTCCCTTAGAAGTTTAATTATGCTCATCTGTAGTCTTGTTAATGTGCCAGGAAGGTGTAGCTGTGGAAATAGCAGAGGCTGTAGTTGGAGCCTTACAAGGAGAACTTTCTGCAACCGCTGTTAATGCTCCAATGGTCCCGGCTGAGGTAAAAACACACACTAATAATCGTTTGCTCTAAGTAAGATTTTATTTTAACACTAAGTTATAACAGAGAATGCAGTTGGAATGCAAAATCTATTATACGCTCCTTGCCTTAGACACATGCTGCCTTTGAGCAATTGATTTATTTATTAATATTGATTTCAGGTTCTATCTGAGCTGGCGCCTTATGTGGCACTAGCTGAGAAACTGGGAAGACTAGCTGTGCAGTTGGTTGGTGGAGGAACTGGGATCAAGTCCGTTAAGGTTGTGTATAGATCAGGCCGGGATCCTAATGATTTGGACACCAGACTTCTGAGGGCTATGATCATAAAAGGCATCATAGAACCAATTTCTGATTCCATCATCAACCTGGTTAATGCTGATTTCATTGCCAAGCAGAAAGGCTTGCGTATCTCTGAGGAAAGAGTGTTTGCCACTTCATCGTCAGGGAGTCCCATTGACTCGATACAAGTGCAGATTAGCAATGTAAAATCAAAATTTGAAAGTGCTTTGTCTGAGAATGAGGAGATTAGTGTGGAAGGAAGAGTAAAATACGGGAAACCTCATCTGTCACGAGTGGGATCCTTTGATGTGGATGTAAGCCTGGAAGGAAACTTGATACTGTGCCGCCAGGTAGATCAACCAGGCATGATCGGAACGGTGGGAGGCATACTTGGGGAGAGCAATGTAAATGTGAGCTTTATGAGTGTTGGAAGAAATTTTAGGAGGAAAAAAGCCATCATGGCAATTTGCGTTGACGAAGAACCAGACAAGGTTACCCTCGACAAAATAGGCCATATACCCGCTATTGAAGAATTTGTGTTCCTCAACCTATAACATCATCTTAAAAATATTGAATATCAGAGAATAATAAACTCAAGCAACAGTGGGTAAGGGAAACACATGGTAAGCTTTGATTTTTATTTTCGTGTGAGTACTTATTGTAATTTGTTTCCTTAAGCATCATGTAATTCATGGCTTGTTATGCTATAATATCAAACCTACTGCTGTAAAATGAAGCAGAATTTTCTGATTAAAAAAAAAATCAGAATCATATTACAATTAGCTTGTTTGCACTTGATGGTCAATGGTACAAGTTTCACACTAGAAGTTTTCGCTGGGTGAATAACAGCATGTGATTTTGATATGCAAGTGAAAGGAGTAGCTCTGCATTAGCTTGCATATGTATGCAATAATTAAGTTGGGTAACAAGGAGCCTTTGCTTTTGACATGTAAGTAGGCTCACATATGTATACATTTATAGAGTCGGGTAACAAGGAGAAAACAATTGCTTTTGGTTACAAGGTTAAGACGCTTCTTGACAAATATTTTGCAGTGAAATAATGATTGATTGATGTACATATATGAATTCCGTAAAATGCAAAGAAATTTGATTAATTCCTTCACTAGAGCATCAAAGAAAGCCTGTCATAAGTATGCTCTTCCATTTTTATACCAAATGCAACGATCGAGTTCTTGCCCATGAATATCGCTGATGATTAATTCCACCAGAATGGCGTCTACAACAAAGAAGGTTAATTCCACCAGAATGGCGTCTACACTTGGTTTAATCACCTTGGTATGGATCTCAACTCAACGCTTTATCCACGTTGTGAATATGATATTGAAACGCTGGAACATTGCTTCCTAGGATGCTCTTGGGTATTTTGACGCTTGGGGCAAAGTCTTTACGTGGTGGACAAAGGTCAAAGTGAAACTTGTGAGCCTAAAATGATGTGAATTATATTAAAGATACTAGGCAGTCTGTAGCGGTTGCGGTTTCTAGTTTTTCATAAAATTAGATGACCTATAAGTTTTTTCAACATAATTGTAGCGTTAGAAATTATTTTCGAATAACTATAATTTAATCGTGGTTGCATAGTAAATTAAATATACGATTTTGAAAATTATGTGAAGTCGATCTAAGTGTGGGAGTATATTTCTAATATGATTGTTTTAAGTTATTAAGATTTTAGTAATAATATTCAAGCATTACAAAAAGCAATGGTATTATGTAGTTGGCAATATTATATTGTAGTTTAGAGGTATAACCAACGTGTGTGACCGTCTTTTCTTGTTTTGTCACTAATTTAGGCAGTGATAATTTTTTTTTTACATGTGTAGCATTTATCATTTGATGTGTGGCTTTTAAATTTGTAACCTTACAAATTTAATATCACCATAATAAGATTATATTGTACTATCAATTTGCATAGATATTTAAGCATTGTTCAAATCTATTTGTTTGGGGCACAAATATTTATCGCTAAAGATAACAATATTATTCAATTTTTGTGATTCTAATAAACTTACATAACATTATTTATATACAGGCTATACAATATATATTAAAAGACGATTCATATATGCTAGTCCTTAAAGTGGTGCAAGACTAACATTTTTCAAAATAACGTTATACAAATGACAAAGTACATGTGTCCAAGCAAAATAAACAACAAAAAACTGCAATTACTTGGTCTCTCATTTTTCAAAATTTGTCACGGGTTGAACAGTTCCGGTCAAAAAATATGTCGATTTAAACCGAGTCAACCCGACAGGTTGGGTCGAAAACAAGTCAAATTAAACCGGGTCAACCCGCCGGGTTTGAAGCGTCCCGGGTCAACCCGGTTTTCGATGTGTGTTAATAGTTTTCTTTTGAAATATATGTCTTCAACATTTACACTTTTAGTTACTTTTTGGTTTTTTCTTTATATATAGTATATAGTAGGGTACCCGCGCATTTTGGCGGCGGGTACCCTGTGACGATTAACCTGAGAAATAGATCTCGATGAGACCTGATTCACCGGTTTGTATCGGTTTCAACGGGTCATCTCGTTAGTTTTCGGATGGCTTTAGTTGGTTAGCCGAACCGGTGGCGACACCGGTTCCCGGTTGTACACGTTGGTCTGGTTCGGTTTTCAAAACTATATGTAACATCAACTTGTTAGCTTGTATGAAGTTTTGTGTGTTTTATTAATTTGTATAATGTGTATAATAACATGTACCTTTCATTTTAGGGTGTTTTAAAAATAACATTAATTAGTGTGTTTAATTATTTTATATTTTGGATTATTTTGTAGCTTCTTGAAATTGTACCTTATGAAAGTTTTATTGTACTTTTTAGTAATAGGTGTTTTAATTGGATGTTTTTAATTTGATAGATGTGCTTTTAATTGGTTGTACAATGTGAATAAATGATTGTACTTTTAAGTAATAAGGTGTTTTAATAAGAGTATTAATTACACTATTCATTTATCTCTCATTTGACCAATTTCAACAATTCAACTTTGCAACTTTTCACCTTTGATTGTTTTTCTATTATATGTAGTATAGATTTTAAGAAATTGATATTTTGGACAACTTGTTTAAGGGTGCGTTTGGTTTGCGGATGGGTTTAGAATCGAATTTGGATTTATGATTGGTTCGATAGAAACTTAGGAGAGAGAAATGAATAAATTATTAAAAGTTTAAATAATTTAAAAATTAATAATAAATTTAAAATTGTTACTCTGAATAAATAGGAGAGAGCTAAGAAGTCATTTGTGGCTAAAAATGTAACATAACTTAAGTTGTGAGTGATTCATTCGAATCCTACCCTTATGCAATGGAATGGATCTATGAATCAAATGCATTACTTTATTCCCTGATTATAGTACCAAACTAACAAGCTGTTTGGTTGATGCCTTTAGGCTGGGTTTTCTTTTGAAAAGATAGTTAACAATTGTTTGGTTAAGGGTAGTGGTTTAAAAAATGGGGATCATGTCCAAATAGTGATGATTTCAAAAATCCTATGTCAAGTGGTTACCTTTCAACTAATGGATTTCTATTTGTGGGACTTTTGTCTATATTTTGATTTTTAATTAGTTTTATATAGTAAATAAAATGTAATTTAATATTTATTTAATTGATATATTATTTTTTAAATCTCAACACCAATATAAAACAAACAACTTTTATACTTTCTCTCTCTTATATCAAATCATAATCCAAATTCTAATCCAAATCCAAATCCTAATCCTAAACCCATCTATAAACCAAACGGGCCCTAAGTATTCAAACTATCACTCCATTCTATAAAGGCAAAAAGTGGCAACCAAACTGCCCCTAACTTTATATCAAACATTACTTTGAATAGTACTTCAAACTTCATTTCTTCATTATTGAATAACCTCCGATTTCTCTCATGCCATATGAAATAGACTACAGTAGCCACACACAATTTTATGATTATGTGCCAAACACTCCTTTGATTTTTCCAGCTGCTCATTTCTAGGATAAGACCTTCCCAATTAGTTGCACTTTTTCTAAATTTTAGCTTTTACCTATACTCATTCCATAGATCTTTAGCATATTCACATATTGGGTTAATCCCAATCTGCTGGAACAAAGGCAGTTAATAGTTAGTTAGGAAAACAGTTATTTGGCAGCTATCCTAAAGAGACACATCTGTTGGTTCAAACGAACCATCACAACCCTTTAAAGTTTAAACGTACCTTTTCATTATGTATAAATAGATATAATCTGTATACAAACAAAGATGATGATAGATTAATAAAAACACTTGTATTTCATAGTTGCAATTACACATTCTTGTTTTTTGGTATATTGTGACTAAGTTAGATTATAGATCCGTTAAAAAGGCCAACAATTGGTATCAGAGCAGGTTTGGTTGTTAAGCAAATCATCATATACCGGAAATACAAAACTTTTCATCCCTGTTTTGAATCAAACCGTATCAGTTCTTTTTCGGCCAAGTATTTGCAAGAACTCAAATGAACACACAAATCGAAAACATCATATCCGTCTGTTTCTCAAATAAATTTGTCAAGAGAGTCCAAGTTACGTCACCAAGGATCAATCACTACGTGATCAATTCAACCAAACAACGAAAAAGGCGTTCATCTTGTGGTCATTTGCAAATTCGGTTTCAAGAACAACAAACCGAAAAAAACCCATAACCCAGAACCAATCATAAGGTTAGGCACGGTTACAACAAATTCAAAACAGAAACACATATCCAATCGGACAACAAGTCATCATCAAGGGGCAAATAAATCGATTAAAAAAAAACAAGGAACAAACACACTTGTTTTTGCAGAATCAAGATTCGCACCCTCAATTGAATCATCAATTGATTCAAGTTGTCCATAGAAGGCCCAGAAAACAATCGGTATTAAGAAAATCCCCAAATTGAAAAACCCTAATTTCGCACAAATCCGAGGATTACTTTGGTTCAAGAAGAACCACCAACCGAAGAGAAGAGAACGGTGTCACCAGCCACATAATCGGCGGTCAACCACCAAGAAGTATAGAAGACGGAATTAAGTCTCAGGAAAGAGACGGGTTTTCTCTCAGAAGAAGAGAGAGGCGCACCATTTTAGGGCATCACCAAGGAACCAACTCAAAAACACGGGCTACGGGTATATTAACCCTACCAGGTTCCAAAATTACAAATAATACAACCCTTTGCTTTTATTTATATAGTATATATTAGTATATTAGTGATATATTGTGTAATATTGTAGGAAAAATTACTTCTCTTAATTTTAAGTAAGTACTTTTTCGAGGTTTTAGAAAATATAATAACCTAGTGATTACACTGCTTGTTATATTAGAGGGATAATTTAAGGAGTAATTAACCTTAGGTTATTCGACTTAGAATATCAAAATCTCCAAGGATAGTTTTTTTTTTAAAAAAAAAAAAAAAAAAAACAAACTAGTCCCCCATAAGTTATAGTTAGCCTGTAAGGCACAAAAAACAAAACGAGCTCGCAAGAAAAAGAAATTTCGAGACACTTAGTGTTAGATATTTCATTTGGAGATTTTAGTCAATATCCTAGAGATATGACGAAAGATAATGGAGAAAGTTCAAAGAAGGAAGTAGGTACTACTAGTACACCTCAATTCCAATGTCCGATGCTAAAACCCTCGAATTACTCATTATGGGTAATTCGTATGCAAATCATTCTCGAAGCGAATGGTTTATGGGAAATGATAGAGTCGTTAGAAACGACTCAAACCGATAACAAGAAAGATAAAACTGATATCGCATTCCTTTACCAATCTTTACCTGAAGAACATATGCTTCAAATAACAAAACACAAAACCGCGAAAGGCATATGGGATGCTTTGAATACTAGACACGTTGAGGAACAAAGAGTTCAACAAGCAAGATTACAAACACTCAAATCCGAATTTGAGATGTTACATATGAAGGAAGACGAGACAATTGACACTTTCACCGGAAAAATAACAACAATAGTAAATAAAGCTGCTAGTCTAGGGCATACAATTGAAGATCAAACAATAGTAAGAAAGCTATTAAATGTTGTACTCGATAGCTATCTGCAAATAGTTGCATCAATAGAGCAATATTCTGGTCTAAGTAAAATGACAATGGAAGAAGCAATTGGAAGACTCAAGACATATGAGGAAATAATTAAGTACAAGAAAGGTAAACAAGTGGACAATCAAGAGAAACTGATGTTCACACGACATGAAAATAAATGAAAGTATTTTAGAGGACGTGGACGTGGAAAATATAAATTTTCACAAGGAAAGAACCACAAGAAATTTAAGGAAGAGAGGAAAGATGGAGAAACCTCTCATAACAACTTCAAGAAATCTAGCTATGATACTAGCAAATTACAATGTTACAAATGTAAGAAGATATGGCATATTGCACCTAGATGTCCTTAAAGGACAAATTCAAATGAGCAATCTAATCTTGTTGAAGAAGACTTAGAACCAACCCTATTAATGGCTATGTTGGAAGACTCAGATGAAGGGAAACAAGTAAAAGAAGTTGAAGATCAAAAGGTCTCGCTACATTGATTGGTGCTAAACAGTCAAGTCTAAAAGACTAAAAACTGCTCAAACACTAATGCAATTAAGATCAGAGGGGTATAGAGTCTCCCGGTCGTTATGTCCCAATGAGCTATGCAATGGATCAATCAACGTCTAGTGATCGGAAGTTTGAGCGAAAAAGGATCGAATGATATTATAACTACGAGAAAAGCCAACAAATTAAAAACGCCTTAAATGCAAATTAAAGAAAATTAAAAGATAAAACCTATTAAATAAACGCTATCACTATAATTAAAATGATGTTTTGTTTTATGATTTTATAAAACGAAATTAAAATCTACGCGACGTACAAAATAAAAAGTAAAACTAAATCAATATTAACCCTAAAAATATGAAAATGATGTTTTTACAATCCTAATGATAAAAGAAAATTTTTAGAAAAATAAAATTATTTTTAAAACTAATTATCTAATTAAAAACTATTTTTAACTATTAAATATTAGCTAAAATACAAGAAATTATGAAACAAAGCTAGAAAAATAAAATTTAGACTTAGAAAAATCTAAAATATCAAAAGAAACTTTTTAAAACTATTTTGTATTTTGTGACTATTTTTCTATTTTCTATGAATTTTAAACTATTAAAAACTAATTAAATCACTAAAAATTACCAAATTAACTATGAAAAATATGGAAAATTACTTTTTTCACTTTTTATATTTATCTAAGCCTAAGAAAATTGAAAACTTATTTTTTTGAACCTTTTTCTAATTTTTTGTATTAAATGCTATTTAAAAAGTGCTAAAAACTAATAAAAATCAAGAAAAATAGTAAAACAGCTGAGAAAAATCTGAAAATTTCAGGAAAAGTCTAAAATAATATTAGGAATATAATAAAAATGGAAAATCAGATGCTTATTTGCAAGGAAATGAAACTGATGAGAGAGTGCTTATTGAAATAAGCACTAAATAAGCCAAATGATTAAGACAAGCCACCAACTGTTAACAGAAGTTCTAATAAGCTATATTAACCAAATTCCAACTAAAATCAACAAGCTATAACTGCTGAATAGCAAATTAACACAGATTTGATGTTATTGATATTAAGCTAAAAACAGAAATTTGAGTCAAATTGCAGGCCAGAAATAAGCAACCAAATAAGCTACAAACTAAAATCCAATTATTGATACCTCAACTAGACCTAAGTGACTACCTCGACCAAAAGACCAGCCCTTGAAAAGCTTTTATAAGCTCGGTGCAAGCTTGTGTAAGTCGAGAAAACTCGGTGACAACGAGTTATGGAGCGAGGGGAAAAGGGCTGTTTTGAGCTTATACCCAAGCTTATCCGAGCTTAAAGCAAAAACAGATATTAGGTTCTAAAGATCACCTATTAAACTACTTGTAGACCAAAATCGGGACCTAAAAGCTATTATGAAACACATGCAGATCTGCTTCTGCATAAAACCACTTTTTGACATTTTGACTTTTTGAAACCAGATGGAACTTTGACTAAAGTGAAGTTTAGACCCAATTTGATGATTGATTATGATCTGTTATGATGTAATGAAGCTTTTACAACCTTTGTTTATGACTTTTAATCACAAAATGATGATTTGCTTCTTTAAAAATCCAACAGTGAGACTGTGAGATAGTTTTAAAAGAACTTTTGACTTTTATGGTGTTGCAGACACAAACTAAGACTCAAATGAGTCTAATATGATTAAACAAACTTGCACCAACAGGTTTTGATCAATGAACTAGCCTATACAACAGTTTTCACAGTTGTACCAAACACACCTTTGAAAACTGATTTGAGCTCAAAACTACTCCAAACTTATAACCAACTTGTAATTATGATCAAGCTCACTTAATATAACTAAAATATCGCTATGAGAACAAGTTTTGCCTTTGGTTTAGGCAAGAAAAGCAGTTATGCTTTTTAAACTAAATTGCAACTTACAAGATGTCCAATAGCCACTATGGCTTGAATCCAAGAACCATGAACCACTAACCTATCCAATTCAACCCACTAGTCCTAAAGCAACCCACATCCAAAGATCGCATCATCCCTTTGACCATTTCCATTGCCGGTTTGACTTTCTTTGACCAAAACCAACTATGCTTAAAAGCGAAACAATGCTTATAGAAGCTATTAGAAGCTTGTATAAGCTTATTGTAGAATGAGAATTGAGCTTTTGAAGCCTTTGAATGATACTTTGAGATGGAAATTTTCAACAGTCAACTTAACAACATGAATTGATAGTGAAACTTAAATTAGAACTTGAAAATGATTTATATTGATTCCAATACTTATAAAGAGTGCATTACAACAGAAGCTTACAAGTTTTATACTAAATTAAAGTTTTAAAATTAAAAAAGACATTAAGAGAAAATTAAAAACTAGAAGACTCTCTCTTTTGCTTCCTTTTGCTCCTTTTTATAATCCAATGTCTTTATCTCTCTTCTCTGATGAATTCCCAACAATTTCTAGCCATTGGATGGCCTTGAAATGATCTTGGCCTTTGAATATGATTTTGGCGCCAAAAGGTGATTCTAGCAGTTGGAGAAGATATGGTGGGTAAGGGTGCATTTAATGCTTCTTGGAAGCTTGCTGAGGAGGGGGGGACATGGAAAGGTGAGAAGGAGGCTGGTGGGGGTGTGTTGGTGGCTGGGTATGGTGGTAGCGAACAGGGAGGAAAAGGGGAAAGGAAAGAGTTGATTGGATTTGGTGGTTTTAATAATACAAGGGGTTCAAATTGTATATTGTGAGGGTCGAGGTTTGTGACAAGAGGTCATAATGGGGTTTGAAGGGTTTAAATCAAGGACCTTAGATGTAATTTCAAAAATGCAAGGACTCTCACGCCATTTTATAAAACTTGTTCCAAGGACCTAAAATGACACTTTCAAAAATGTAAGGACTAGACTTGCCAATTTCAAAATTCCAGGGGCCAATCTTGCCAAATTTTAAACTTGAAGGACCATTTGTAAATTTCTCAAACTTTGTATATTTTTCACCAAAGGATTTATTTTGACAACTTTTGATTTTAAAAGGACCTTTGGTGACTTTTGCTTTGAAATTATGGCTCGGGGACTATTTTTGACAATTTATGAAACTTGGGGACTAAAGCGCAATTTTGCAAATTTGATATGTTTTCATCCGATTTTGATATTTTGCATTTAAAACACATAAAACAACGATTTGTGATATTTTGATCATTTTGATGTGTTTACGAGTGTTTTCGGATGATTTTGCGCTTTATTTTATGCAAAAATGATGAGTATTTACACTCATCAATCCCATCTCGAGATATTGCTAGTCCCTAGCAATGATTTGAAAAACATAATGGATTTTAAACTCTTTACCAAAAGCCATTACTTACGGAGTAGCCAAATGTTTCAGTTCAAGTAAGAACCATGGTACAGATAACCATGTGATTTTGAGCAAACCACCGACTTTCAACGGATTTGATTTTGTCTTTACGGAAGCCGTACCATACGGACTAGCCAACTCTTAGATAAATTATCGAATTATCTTTGGTGAGTCGATTACCAATTATGGTTTTTCCATTGCCTTTACCACAAGCCATAATCTTGCGGGCTAGCCAACTCTTCACTTTTTAGGATATGGTGAGTTGAGAACCATACAATTTTGGGCAAATTGCAAGCCATATAAGCGGTTTGAGAAATCTTTACCAAGAGCCGTTTGCTCTGGATTAGCCAATCCTTTTGCCTTACTGACAAAAAGGATCGATAACTCGATGAGAAAGTGTAGAACACTTACTCCAAAAAAAATTTTGGCCAAAACGGGGATCAAAGCGGTATAATTACATGATAAAATTGATGAGAATCCCCACACTTAGAAATGAATATTGCCCTCAATATTCAAAGTACCCATGGTTATGCGAAACAAAAACGTAAAGGGAAATACTACGGCCATTATTTAGAAAGAAGATTTTTTTTTTTTTTTTTTTTTTTTTTTTTAAGAGACTTATATACTGACATGTGGGGTAACTCCCACACTAGGATGGAACACACGGGTGAAAACCCATGTTCGACTCTCGTTTTTGATTACCGAGTCGCTAGCTTGACTCGATCCTCGCATTCATTGGTTCATGGGGAAAGTTTGTAAATCGGGACAACCATGGATGGAATGTCCTCTCAAAGTAATGCTTCACTCGATGACCATTCACTTTGAAATTAGGACCATCGGTTTGAGATAACTCAATGGTACCATAAGGATAAACCTTAGCGATAGTAAATGGACCGGACCGGTAGGACTTGAGCTTTCGAGAAAATCTTCAATCTTTAATTGAAAAGAAGGACTCGATCACCGACGTTGAAAACGCGGTTTTTGATTTTGAGTCATGAATCTTCTTTGTCTTTGTTTGTAGATCAAAGAGTTCTCGTAAGCTTGATCACGGAGTTCATTTAATTCATTCATTTGAACTTTCCGATGATCACCCGTTGTCTGAATATCAAAGTTAGCATGCTTCAAGGCCCAGTATGCCTTGTGCTCGAGCTCAACCGTGATGACATGCCTTCCCGTACACCGACTTGTATGGAGTGCACCCGATGGGTGTTTTGTAAGTCGTGCGGAAGGCCCAGTGCGTCATCTAACCTATCCGACCAAGAGGCACGGTTTTCGCCAACCGTCCTCTCCAAGATTCTTTAATCCCCGGTTAGAAACTTCCACTTGCCCACTTGTTTGTGGGTGATACGCAGAGAAGTACGGTGAGTTACACCATACTTTTGCATGACTCTTGCAAATTGGTCATTGCAGAAATGCGTACCACGATCACCGATTATGGCTCGTGGAGTTCCAAACCTTGCAAATAGAGATTTCAAGAATTTCACCACAACTCGGGCATCGTTGGTGGTAAAGCCTTAGTTTCAACCCATTTTGACAAGTAGTCAACGCCACGAGTATGTACTTATTTCCGTGAGAAGAGGAAATGGCCCCATAAAGTCAATGCCCGGATGTCAAAAATCTCACACACTTGAATGGCGTTTTGCGGCATTTCATTCTTTGTGAGATATTTCGTGGCGTTGACAAGCGTCGCGGGGTTTAACGAATTCATGGGCATCCTTGTAGATTGTGGGCCAATAGAATCCGGAATCAAACACCTTCTTGGCGGTGTAGTTGGGGCTATGATGTCCCCAAGAGGTCCGTAATGGCAAGCCTTGAGAATGTCAATGGCTTCGACCATACACACATCGTCGGATGACTTGATCCGCACAAACTTTAAACAAGTAGGGTCGTCCCCGAAATAATGTTTCACATCTTTGAAGAATTTATTTTTGTTGGGACGACATCCTTTCACCACAAAGTTACCCGCATGGTAATTTGCAAAGTCGGCAAACCATGGGGTAGAAGAATCTCATGAAAAGAAACCACGTTGAGTGTTTCGAGAGGAAATGTTTCATTGATTTCCTTTTCTCGAACACATTTGATGAGGTTCTCTAATCGGGAGAGATGATCGTGACAGGTTCTCGGCTCCTTTTATCACGAATGATGATATCAAATTCTTGTAGGAGGAGAACCCAACGAACAATCTCGGCTTTGCATCTTGTTTTGCAAAGAGATATTTGAGTCTTAGAGTGATCCGTATACACCACGATTTGGTCAATATAAGATATGGCGAAACTTCTCAACGCATACACCACCGCTAATAATTCTTTTCCGTAGTGGTGTAATGGGTGCAGATTGGTGAAATGCTTGGTTTTGCGTTGCCCCAAGCTGCGCCGATAGCAAAATCACTTGCATCGCACATAAGCTCGAAGGGTAAATCGATCGGGCAACTAGAATGGGTGCTTAGTAGCTTTTTCTTAAGTGTTTCAAAGCTTGATGCACTCGGGAGAGAAGATGAAAGGAGCATCTTTTCGAGAAGATGGGTCATAGGTAGAGCGATTTTAGAAATCTTGAATAAATCTTCGATAAAACCCATGACCAAGAAAACTCTAACTCCTTTGTGAGTAGTAGGATGAGGCGGTTTAGCAATGACATCAACTTTGCTCTATCAACCTCAATCCCATTCTTAGAAATCTTATGGCCGAGGACAATGCCCTCTTTGACCATAAAGTGGCTCTTCTCCCGGTTTAGACATAGATTGGTGTCTTCGCACCTTTTAAGCATTTTGTCTAGATGGGAGAGACAAGTCTGAAATGAGTCCCCAATGGCGAGAAGTCATCCATAAACACCTCCATAGTTTCCCGATCATGTCGTGGAAAATGGCCATCATACAACGTTGGAGCGTGCGGGAGCATTGCATAAGCCAAAAGGCATCGTCTATAGGCAAACGTCCCGTATGGGCGGTGAATGTGGTCTTTCTTGATCCAATGGATCAATGGGGATCTGAAAGTAACCCGAGAAACCATCAAGGAAACAATAGTACTGTTCCTCCGCTAATCTCTCAAGCATCCGGTCCATGAAGGGTAGAGGAAAATGGTCTTCTGGTGGCTTCGTTTAACTTACGATAGTCAATACACACACGCCATCCGTAACCAAGCGAGTTGGAATTAACTCGTTTTCTTCATTCGTGACAACAGTTATGCCACCCTTTTTGGAGCGCAATGAATTGGGCTAACCAAGGACTATCGAGATCGGGTAAATCGGTGGCATCAAGAAGTTTGAGAACCTCTTGTTTGATAACCTCGTGAATCTTAGGATTCACCCTTCTCGATTTGAATTGTACGGCTTGAAGTCATCCTCCATTAAGATTTTGTGAGTACAAAACTGGGGTTGATACCATAATATCGGAGAGTTTCAAGCAATTGCTTGTGCGACTTCAAGACCTTTATGAGGCGGTTTTCTCCTCCTCGGTTAAGTCTTTAGCAATAATGACGGGTAATTTATCATCACCTCCAAAATGCATACCGAGATGAGGAGGTAGGTCCTTTAGTTCAACCTCGGAAATTCTTGATGGATGATTGCACCGACTTGATTTCCTCAATCGTGATTTCTTTCGGAGGAGTGAAGGTAATGGATCTTCATTAAGCAATTGCTCAAGATAGAGAATATCCCCTCCGAATCATAAACACCATCAATTCGGTGAATTGATTCATTGGTAACCAGAAATTCATCGATCTCTTCCGGAAGAAGTCACCTCCCTCAAGCGGGTGAGAGGGGAAGAGTCGGAAATGATAGGTCGAGAAGATGTGGTGGAATTGGAATTCCACTC